>JAHZNB010001538.1:0-23338 GCA_027744295.1 Callyntrura guangdongensis
AATAAACTGTATAATAATTAACTCGTAAATTTTCATTACAAATGCTGTTTGTATCATTTTTTTACCAATTGTGCATATTATCTAGAATTTCATTTTCCCCTCCAAGTTTCTTACTAAAGTTACAGGTTTTCTATCAAAACTTCACAGCGAATCGAGATACATTAAAACAAGTACGGTCAACGGTGTATTTGGAACTCCCAATTTTAATAGCGACATTGAGAATTGCTTAAAATTAGAATTTTCAATAGTGAATGGCCTAGATGCAAGCGGAACACAAAATGCATATTATCGCAAACACGACAATTGAGATTAAGATCATAGCAAAAGCTAATTTCCACAATCCCCCCTCACTTCCAGTCAGGCCAAACACCTTGGAGGCTAACATACATACTGGTAAACCATTCATCTGCATTTAACTGGAAAAAACAAAGAAGAATCTGCGGTCTCACATAGATTCTTGTGGCAAGACACCATGAGTAATTGAGCAGTATATAGTAGCATGAAAAGCTGTGAAGATACAATGTAGGTAGGTAGGTCGGTCAAATTAACCTTGAGGCATTGCAAATTGCAATGAACTTAGTTACTAAAGAAATTTGTCGTTTTTTACATACCTATACACATACACGTGGAATAGAAATCAGATCAATTGTACGAGGCCTCAAACATCTATTTTAAATCAAAATTCTGTTGATATGATCTAGTTAAAATACTGAATGAAACCGGCATTTATCATCTAATAAATAATTTATAAGTATTCTTAGTTTGACAAGATGTATGTATGAATATGTTGCTTGCATTTTTATTTCTGTGAGTCACGGCCGGATGTTATGTCTGGCTCTTTACATTGCTACACAAGACAAGTTCTGCATTTATGATGCATTTCTGCATTCATTGAATCAATCAACAGAACATTATGATTTTTCGAGTATAAAAGATTTAAACATCATGTACACCGTAAAATTAACAGCTAAGTTTTTTTACTGAATGAAAAAAACAAGCAACATTCGTCGTTGCCAAAATTTTACACTACTACAGGCTTCGTGTATTGATATAAAATACTCTTTATTGTATAACGCAGCTTCCACAAGCCAAAACAATGACTTTGTCAGTTAAAATAACTCAGGCAAAATTAAGAAATTACACAAAAAAACTATAAAGACTAGGATTTAAATTAGATAGTTCATGGTGTATGAAAAGGCTCTAAAGTTTCCCAATGAATATTATTCCCCATTTGATTGCGTAAATTTTGGGACGTGGAAAAGGTAGAGTGTAGAACAAATACTAATACCTATTTCACTGCAAAGCACTGAAGCTTACCGTACTCTTTAAATACATTCAACACAACACATATCAAATATTGAACTCATCAGACGTAATACTGCTTACTGAACTGTGCACAACCGAACTTACATCCTATTTTTGTATAGATTTTTGCTTTCACTTCTTATTCTTGCCCGGATTAGTATAATTTAATACTTGTGGAAACTGCGATAAATGCAAAAATACAATGTTTTGTAGTAAAGCGGTAAACACTAAAAAGAATCGACAATTGATGCTTTTCCCACCATGTTCAAATGTTCATGAACCACAGAACTGAAAATTTAATTTTATGTTAGCACAAGCCTGTAGCACATTAATATGAATTAAGGAAACCAACAACGCCATAAACGCGTTGACACAAACAACTTTTCCTCACATCATGTAGTCTCGTAAATATTGCCAATGTTCAATTTACTAGACTCCTCATCCCACTGCATCCTATCGTACCGCACCTTAACTGCGTATTTTACTATTTTCTACAAACTGAAAATAATTGTACCTATCGCCTATATTAACATACATACATTCACGGTGGACATTGTTCATTCAGTTTTATGAAATCTGAATATTATGTATTACCATTGAAATTACAAGGCAAAAAATTACAATACTTAAAACACGTATGTTAATTGGTTTATATGTAATAAAAAAAGTTTTAAATATATTAATGCTACTGGCAAATCTATTTTAGGGTTGACAGCTTACCTCCCTTGCGTGGCGGTTGGGATAGCTTTTACCCGCTTAAATGACGGCTAACTTATGAAACTTATGAGTTTGAAAGTTCGTTAAAAACTTACTTATGACTTGGATAAATTAGGCATATTACAAGGTATTGTATTACATTTACACATCTTTACATTTCTAAGAGTGTTCAGTAATGATGTTGAAAAAAATCATGGAGAGCGCAAAATGATAACCAGAAGATGAATGTACCTTAAACCATTTTCTCATTTGGTCATCATTCGAATTACATATCTAATCAAACGACGGTTATAAAGTGGAATCGGCCAACAAGGATAAATTGCACAACGGCCTTTCCTGATTTTGAAATTTATTGACATTTGAGTAAACTGTCTTAAAAGTAGTTCAAAGGAATCCAGGAAGGCGTGTGTCTGTGATGTTCAACTCCTGTGTTATATGGGTATAAGTATGAGTCATGGTGTTCAAACCGTGCGTGCAAGAGTAGAGTTACTCCATCCAGCTCGGCGAAAAATCTTTAAATGGTGTTGAAGTTTCTGGTATTCATTCCAGTCGTAAATCAAAGAGATGGACCGAAAGTCGTTGTAAATTAGTGTTCGATGTGCTCCTGAAAGTAAGTATACATAAAGTCTACTTAATTTTGTACTGTAAGTTTGTAAGGACTGTAGTGTTGTTACATTGGACATTGCTGAATATTGCATTTAAGTTAAAACTACACATTTATTTTTTATTATCATTATCATTACAACACAAATGCACACGTGTCTAAGCGTATTACACCCGGTGTGAACTCCACCCGTTGTGTGAACTTCTCCCGGAGCAAAGTCCTCCCGGGTCAATCCCCCATCTCCCCACAGTACAAAATGACCCGGTACTAATTCCCCCCCCCCCATTCACTATTCCCACAGTGCAATTTCCCCACAAAACAAACTACCCCCGTGTAAATTCATCGCAATAGAATCATACAATTTGCACGACGATAGTACAATGTCAGATGACTATTTATTAGGTTTTCATACAAATTGCTGGTATAAAAACAATTACTAATACGATTGCGAAATCAATACGACTAATACGACGGGCATACAACGTGAAGTTAATTTATGACTTCGTTACTTAATAATTACATAATTACCTCTGCTTTGTGGGAAAAGAATGTCTATGTAAAACATACCACTTGAAAAACGAAAGTTTGGGTACCAAAGGAGATACGGTTGGTACGCTTTGAAGAAAATTTATCATCATAATATCCAGGGTATGTCACAAAGCATAGTTTTAAAAATTAATAACGGAATGAGTACTATAAACGTAGTGTCAGTGAAGTTGCAGGAGATCTATACATTTGGTATGGTGGGGAGTTAGTACGCGGGAATACGCCTATCCCATCCTATGGAAGTCGATTTTGTGGGGAAATTGCACGGTGGGGATAGTGAATGGGGGGAGTTAGTACTGGCATTTATTTTGACCCAGGAGGACTTTTCTCCGGAGTGAGGGAATTAGAAGCGGGAGTAGTTTACACACCGGGGGAATACGCCTGCACCGAATGCACACAAGCAATATTTGCCATCAACACGACATACATATCATTCTAAAAAGCTGCAAGGCTTTATCACGGGGATAATTTTTGAAAATCAATTATTAATTCCCGCCCAATAAACAAATTCACAGATGCTCAGTCTGGACATAATTTTCCTCGACTATTCAAAGATAAGTAATTAAGTAATATATAAACCACGAAAACAAATCCGGAGCGATCCGGAGGTTTAGATAAACAATACACAATTTACGGAATAGATAGAGCTGGCGCGGACCATAGTTAATTTTTTTTAAATAATTGTTTTTGTGGATTTTTCTTTATGATGGTAAACTTCGGTAAAACGATCGCAGTATTACTTTAATTTCTAGTTAAGGTGTTGTTGTAAATATTTAGCGGCTTACATTACTGGTTTTAATGATTTGCTGCACTCCTCCACGGTGTGAAAATTTAATAAGAAAATGTACACATAAACACTCACATTTTGCCAAACAAGTAAAACTTATGATAACTTTATTTCCAAACACTTCGAAAAAAGGAACTAAATAAATATCAAATGTGCACTAATTTTATGAAAGCTGAAAACCCGAGGTGATTTATTCAAGGTAAAAAGTAAAGTGTAGACAGCAAGAAATAAACAATCCAGACAATTGATTAGCAGTATAAGATTCGGAAAAATCTAAAAAGAAAATTAATATAGACAACGGTATTTATACGTTTAATCACATTATAGTTTTAACTCTTTAGTCCGCTAAAGCAACTAAATGACACTAAACCTAATCCTCTACAACTCCACTTGAAAAATCCATCAATAATAATATATTTTGGCTTTATTAAAAACTAAATAAGTCTCAATAACAAGGATGCCAATTCTTAACCAATACCATATCAATCAAATTGCACTAACAACAATAATTATGATTATGATACTCTTGGAACTCTTGATTTCAGTGGTGGCATTGAAAACTCCAAGTGGTCATACCCAGGCTTGCAGAAGTATAAATGACCAGAGAAATCACGAGTAGTAAAAATTACTATTTCCTCAACTTTATATGCTATTTCGTTTGATATGGAGTACCATTAAGAAAACAATTCCTTGTTTGTGTTTATATTTATTCATGATGACGGAAATAGGACTTATTTTATCTATTTTAAAAATATTTTGTTTGCTTTTTATAATCTTTACCTGTTTGGTCATGTTGGAAGTGATTACTACCACAGATAAACATTTGACGTATACTAGTGCCACAATGTCTGCCAATGGGTCATAAACACGCCTACACATTATTGTATTGTTTTTAAATAGACGTAATCTAGTTTTTCGCCCATATTTAATTTACGTTCACAATAAATTTGGACCTTGGCTGTCATGCAGTTTGTTCGTGATGCGTTCTAATACTCTTATGTCCCAATGCTACATACGTTAAATGCTCTATTTATAATTTAAATGTACACGGTTTAATGGCAAGTTTACATCATGTTACTGTCTCATATGTCCGGGTATAATGAATGCTGGAATTCACTACATCAAATACAGATTATATCAGTCTGTCAACTTGTCAAAAAGCCGAATTACGAGTAAATAATTTTTCCCTGTTCATTGTCAGGTTGGAACTGCATCAAGTTTATCGGTTTTATTTTATTTTTAACGTAGATTACAAGGCACTGCTTTACTCCTCTTATCTGTGTCTTCGTGTGAACAGCGGTATACACAAAAAGTTTGTTTCCTAACGTAAAGAATCTCTTTTCTTAAGCTTCCATTGAAAATGTATGTAGACCTTTATGTCTCCATGAGAGATCAATCTACCTTATGTTTGAGTTCAGGTAAATTCTTGTGTCAGAGGCGACTAAGCATATGTATCACTGGAAGTTTCTATCAGATTCATTTAATTCAAACATAATTCACAAATTTTAACTCAAAAGTGGACAGCAAGGACACGAAAACAGTGTAAAACCATTTCGACCAGAAAACCATTTAACAACGCGGTATATGCAGATACGCAATGTGAATTGTAATTAATTAATAATTTTAGTTAAAGTAGACAGGAAAAATGTGCGTTATGTATTGGATCATTTAAATTACAACAAAATACAGCGGCGATAATTATTGAACTATACACTAAATACAGTTAAAAAATAGTAAGACATTGAATTTTAAAAAAGAGTGACATGTCAGCAAGTTTTACTTTTTGGTACAAAAAACAATGCATTTAGGTGCATCGGTATTCATCGAAAAAGAGTACAATACACGACCAACGACAGAGCCAAAAATTTCTTAATAAAACTTACATTATGAAAAAATATTCATGATGAAAAGTACAACAGCTAATGATCGAAACGATTTCGTGCTAAAATTGAAAAAAAAATGCGGAAAATTCAAGAAGTCATTGTTCTACAAAATTTTCAGAATATCTTTTAGAAGCATACTGATTATTTGTATGCATAAAAATGATGCAGATGCATTTACGAAAAGCCTTGGTTTTTTTCGTTGACTTTCACATCTGTGATTGCTTCACTTCCAAAGAAAAAGCTTTTGCATTTTAATGCAGTTGTTTTCATACAAAAAATCATCTGTCCAAAGGTCCTTATGAGTGCTTAAAGCGGTGCTAAAAAGCACGATGGCGCCAAAACAATAAAAAAATCCGTTCTTACGGTATAAAATGATCTAATTGCTTATTTTAAACCCATAAATAAAGTTTGTGAACATTTTTATTTGAATTATAATAACAATTTGAAATATTACTTTTTTCGATTGCTTGTCTCCGCAACATCGTCAAAATAATATATAATATGATACGATTTTATATTGCTTGCTTGATCCCACTGAGTGTACAAAGCACACTTGAATAGAATTAATTAGGTAGATGTTGGCACAAGCCGATGATGATGATTGTAATATACTTAACTGAAGATCCATAATCATACTACCAGCATTGCCAACCAGCTAAAACTTAGAATTTAATAGATTGCCAAGCGACATGCGAACACAATTGCGCAAACTCCGGCGCCAAAAGTCTTTGCCAAAACGTATGTACAAAATATTCGCTTGTTTGAAAAGTGATATACGAAAGTAAATTTAAGCAATAAAAACAGCTCAAGCATATTTATCAAATGGTCTTGGAACCTACCACGTGTAAAATGGAAAATACTCACGTTAATATTTCCTATATTATCTTTGCATTTGTCATACAACACATTAATGCTAAAATACAGAATTAAAACATTCTTTAGTTTTCCTCGGTAACATTTTCGTTCTACGAGATTCGGTTCTTCTTTCAGTTAGCGTTTGTCTTTCATGCTGGAAACACAACAATACAAAGCATCCATTTAAAACTTGTATAGTATTTTCTCGTACTTTTACCCTTACCAAAAAATATACTTTTACGTTACATTTACGAGTACATTTACATGTACAAGACGAGACATCTTCTAGATAGATGTAATTTCTACTTTTTTCCCAACTTCAGATAATTTTAAGGAAACAATTAGTATCATTTAATACGCTTGTCAATTTTCTATCGTTACTTAAAATGATGCATGTACGGGTAGGATTTGTAATATTTTTATTTTTAAGGCCCTATCATTTTACAATTTTATAAAAGTTTATTTTTTGAGCTTTTACCCTTCCATTTATTATATTTATTTTTGGTACGGTAAAATCTCTCATTATTGTAACTTTAAAAAATAACGGCAGATTGGTGCAGCTATGAACTACAATGCGATTGTTGCTGATACGCTTCAAAGCAACCACTCATCAATGATGTTTATAAATACCCTTAATTTCTCGTCGTTTGGCGAGAGATATTTGGTGCCATGATGGACGGTTGGATTTGTTTTCATGCATGTTTTTGTCATTCTAAGTGGACTTGTTCGGAACAAAATTGTGATATTTGTACTGTTTCGAAAATCTCAAATACGAACTGTGTATTATATGTTATTACTCAATTTGTCTGTAGTTGATTTACTTGTTCTGCTCCTTTGCGTTCCGGTTACCCTTATAGTCAAAATATGGAACTGTAAGTGATATTTGTAAATTAATATCATTTGTCAGCAATACATCATATGAAATATTTGGGAGTTGATAAATGATGGACATTGTGAATATAATGTAAGGGGTTATTCATTTTTCAGTTTCATTAACAACCGTACATGTGGAAGTGTTGATGTTCACTGGAACCGCTTTCTCGTGAACATTTCTATAAAAAGGACATCAGCTGTTCTAAAAATCCACCATATAGTTTTAAAACATTATGAAATTCTTTAAACTAATTTTGAATTTATTATTTAGACTTTATCCAGATGTCATGGTATTCAGCGTTAAATGCGAATAACCAAATAACCAAGGTTATCTCAATTTCAAGCGGTCTTGCTAATTGATCTAATCTGGATTATTGCCATTTTATTCCCATTCCGATAATTTTTAAATTTAATGCATTAGACCCCAATGGCGTCTTGAACTGTTGGCAGACTTGTGGACAAATCTAACTCTTGTTTTTTTATTAATTAGGAAAAAAACAAAAGTATCTCTGTGTTATTGGTCCAATAACGCACTTGCTAAGATTTTGTCATATTATTTTTAATCCTATTATGCACTTGTTTTCAGTACTAATTTTTAAAAAAACATTTAAAACCTATCTTGTGTGGTTACAAAGGACGCTTAGGTTTGATAGGCGCGTCCGTTCCGTAATCATTATTTGGTATCATTTTAAGTTACGTTTGAGACTGGCTTAATTTATTTAATTTAAAAACACACACAATATCGTATAAAATTAAAATTAGCCAATATATGTCACTGGCATTGAATGTATGTACCCAAGTATGTAAATATTTAATAAAATCTAAAACTTGTGAAGACATTGGTCGAAAGACGGATTTTTATTTGTTTTAAAATAAGTTTGCAATTCAGGATTTGTTATTGACCATTTGTCCATTGACCTTTTACATTTGTTGATTTTTGTACACTATGTAGACAAAACAGGGAAAGTTTTTCATTGAGGTATTCCGTTGGATTACCAACTATTCCCATATATTTATCGCGTATCAAAAATGTTCTCATTATAAACAATATTCAAAGCTGACAGTATTGACTGACATCCCTGTATTAATTAGTTTCGTGATGTGCGCAAAGTAAAGGGTTATTTACCATTTTATATCATCAAAACAACTATTTTAAAATCATCAAAGCCATTGATAAACCAAGAGTTTCAAAGTGACAAAGCTTGTTTTCAAAAATTTTACGTTTTATGTAAATTGATTGTATTTTATGTCGCGATACATACTTAACATTACCTATTTTTCTAATACCCAATGACTTGTAGCAAAATTGAATCAGAAATCTCCACGCACAGTGACCTGCATACTATATGTAAATGAACACATCACTTTAAGTTTTTATTATTTTTATGTTGTATTTATTATTTGTTATTGAAATGAGAGTCATCATAAGTTAGTACATACCCTGAAATCGATTCTTGTCAACATCATTTAAAATAAAAAGTAGTTTCTACCTATAGATAGCAATAACTGGTAAGAGAATTGTTACTCGTAGTAAAATATTCAAACAGATAAATATGTATATAATAATATTATTTACGTGTAAATAATTATACTGAAATGAAAATTTCCACATGGATAAAACTTAACCAAGTAGCATTTACCCAAAGATGGGCACATGTATGAGAAACACACATAAACAATTAAGTCCACACATTTATCCTCTCCATGAAGATTTTCGAACTACCTAAAACACAATTTTAAGACTACTCAAACAAAATTACTATATGGTTATAAATAAAACGTTTAGCAATCAAATACAATAATATACCAAGTTACTTTGTTATAAAATCATGTTTTTGAATAAGGCTTTAAAATGTACAATGTAGGACAATCACTGTTTATACTAGAAAATCTTATAACACCTTAAATGTCTACGTGTTGTCAAAATATTAACGCGAAATTTTCTAGAATGCAAAAAGGATACTAAATAGAATGCTACGGAATACTCTTCGCTCACACCTGGACAAATGCATTTGCCAAATTGAATAAGCAAAATTTGTCTCGTGCTCAAGCAGACGGATTGGCGGAGGAGCTTGCGCAATAAAAACAAGTACTAAGGAAAAATGCTAAAAAAATGGTCAAAACAAACCCTAAACTCTTGTTTAGATTTAACGGTTATACAATTTTACGAATTGAACACAATTTTGTAAAGTCATGAATAAAACCTGAGGTGGACATTGGGACATAAATTAAGAACACTGTGAAGTTAGATAACTGTTAAACCTCCTTATGTTCGTATATCAAATATAATATTATTGAAGCGACTAGACCGAGTAAGTTATGTAAATATTAACCACCGATTTGTACCACGTTGTATGCACATATATTCATATTTCAAATGTACAATCGTCTAGAAACATGTTGAAAGATTCTTGCTTTATTCGCAATATTTTTCGGATTAAGACGTGTCTTTTTATCAAATTTAAAATATTCAGTTTTATTTTATTAATTTTACAGAATCGAATTGCTTTCTAACTATTTCCTTTTGGTACATATGTATATGCAGAATTTTACGAGGAGTTTGTCCTATTTTCTCCACAACTAAACAAAAACCAGTTCTGTACAACTATGAGTGAAAATTACTTGGATGCCACACTTCAACACAACGGCTCATTAATAGTGTACTTGCAGCCCAGTAATTCGTCATTGGCTGGTGACTTGAGGTATTCGGTACCATGGACTTTTGGATTAATTTTCATGCACGTTTTTGTATTCCTGACCGGTTCACTTGGAAACGGAGTTGTGATCTTTGTATTGTTTCGAAAACCTCAAACGCAGACTGCGCACAATATTTTCTTACTCAACTTGGCGGTGACTGATTTACTTGTAACGCTATTTTGTGTTCCTGCTAACCTCACATTCACAATATGGAATTGTAAGTGATATTTATAAAACCAGTGCTTTTAGAAGACAATGTTAGTCATTAGTTTTTATTTGCAGTTGGGCCCTGGGGTCAGCTGGTATGTGATGCAGCCATGTACATCCAAGAAGTATTTGGTTTTGCGGGAGCTTACTCTCTCGTTGTAATAGCAATTAATAGGTTGGATAAAAATCTTATACACGAATACTTAAAGCCAATTTTAATTAGAATATTCAAGCTAAATTGTACAAAATTTTAGATGCCACGGAATACATCGTTTAATGAGAATGGACAACCGTTTATCCAAACGCCAAACTGTTTTGATGATTACTCTAATTTGGGTTGCCGCCGTTCTTGTCCCTTTTACGCCCTTCTTTACGTTTAAACCAGTGGATCCTAGTGATGTCTTAAACTGTTGGGAGACTCGGGGAAACACTGTAGGTGGGAAAATTTACTTTCTGTGTTTCAACCTTGTATGTTGTTACGGCGCTCCATTTTTTATCTTATTTTTTGTTAACACTTCCATTTGGTGTAAAGTATCTCGTCGTCAAATCCCTCAAAATCTAGCCGCTCCTGAAGCACTGACACAACTACACGACCAAACCCGAAGTAAAGTTCGACTAATGCTGGCTTTTGCAACGTTGACGTTTTTATTTAGTTGGTTACCGATGAACGTGATATTGACCAGAGTTATATTAGTTTCCAGTGTTCCTATTAAAGATTATGAAAGAAAAGTACTGGTTATAGTTGTTCCGGTGGCACAGCTTCTGAGACATTGTAACAGTAGCTTGAACCCGATTTCGTACACTTTTTGTAGTACAAACATTAGAAAAACTTTATTGCAGATTTTTGGCATACAAAGAATGTTTTGAACCTAGACATTTATATTTTGTACTATATTTTTGTTCAAATTTGAATACTTTACTGTTGTATACTCTAACAATTTTGTGTTTACTTTTGTATTTGTTTATATTTCACTTCTGTACAGTATTTTAATGTTTTAAATTTATTTTAATAAATCTAAAGGTTGATACAAATAAACTTGTATTGGTCTTGTAAACTATAGCTTCATCATCATCCATACATGTAATCATCTGTAGTTTTTATCGTGAAAGTTAAATCTCAACCAGTTCTTCTTGATAGGTAAAAAAGTTAAAAACTCCAAAACAACAGGTATACAATGAAGTTGCAATATTGAATAGCATATTTAAAGCATTTATTTCATTTGCAGTAAACTACCATTCCTTAGATTTTGAGTGATACCAACCCCATTTAAATTGGAACCCAAACACGACGCGCAACAGTACCAGGTGTCAGAAGTCAACACGTTGTGACGGTTTTAAAGTGATCCTAATTGCTGTAATTTTTACCCAATAAAATACAACTGCCATATGTATTTAAATTTATGATAACCACGACTGGATGCTTGAAACAAGTTTGCAAAAATCTCGTAATCTCGTTTTGGTCTGCTAATATTTTTATACATTTTTCGATTTGCATCTATCGACTATCGACAAGCATTTCAGAAGATTTGACCATCAAGTTTCATCACAAGTGCTATTGACCTGATAGTGAATATCTTTACTTTGATCTGTCTAGACTAGTGTAGTAGACCAATTTTTCAGCTTTTGTAAATATAACTTTGAAGCTGGCAGTTGGAATTTTAAAGATTAAAGACGAGTCTGATTCCAACAATTTGTTTTATAGATGTTGCAAAATTTATTTGCATATGTTACTGGGATTAAGTGTTTAGTGATTTATTGTCATGATTTATGTTCGTATTATGTATACCAGAATTATGGAAAATATTTCAAGGATTTGGATTTTTTAAATTGGAGGGCAATTTATTAGTTTACGTCCTTGCTGCCATTCTTCAAAATGAATGAAGTAATATTATAGCAGAAGCAATTCTTTTAATTTTTAGTTTATTTTATGGCTCTTGGTCGTATATTTAAAGATTCGCTATTAATTAAAATGGGGGGAGGTGAAACTTATTGTTAGACCTAATTGTAGTTTTTTCCTGCAACTTTTGAAGCATTAATCCTAATTTGTACCTTTTCTGTCTGCCAGGTCCCCTTAAGTGTGAAACCTGAATAATTCTGCAAATTAAGACAATAAAAATAATAATTCCATGTTTTGCTGTGACTATTTAAGCTGAATATAGGATGATGTTTTTAAATGTGTTATGTTTTTAACGTCATAATAAGAGTATTGGTGTCGAAGAAGTAGCGCAAGCAAATAATTTCTAATATCTAATGAAATTTTAGTTGCTACCGAATCAGTCTTGAATCTATGGGTTCAAGGTATCGGCTTAAAATATAGACTAATGCTAATGCTGGTCTAGACAGATAAATCTAGACAGGTCTAGATCTTAGCATTAGCATCAATAGTAATATGGCAATACGCAAAATTTTTTGACATGCTTGTCAATAAAGAGGAGACTCAGGTTAGACATATCAATAAGTCATTGTAAAAATGGATAAGCATTGCAAGATTGCGACACATATTCTAAAATCTTGCTTTTTAACTACAAACTTTGAATCAAAAATAGATAACGTTGTCTGGTGAGGTACGTGGTCTGGTTTTGAAATCATTACTGTCATAGCCATCAGGTATCATACCATTTATTTCGGATATGAAACGTAAAGAAGCCAGTCCATGCTACACATTATAAATGTCCAGAATTTCAAATACATTTTTCTGATTTTCAATACTTAAATAAATTCTTGTTTACGTCTTTGAAATATATTCAAATTATAAACAAACAAATGGGTTGACTATACATCCATCTTGACATGGTCAATTTATTAATTCCTCCTAAACTCTGTAAATGTTTAGCTACCATAACGTTCCCAAAACAAGAGCTTGCTCCTAAACTATGAAATTTCTTATTGTCACGATGAAAAATATTACAATTTTAACTTTGTAGCACTGTATAAATTCAAACGCGCTGTAACACTGAGATAAAACTAAATAATGAAGCTTAATCGCTGCTATAGAGACGCCGATGAAAGCTTGATACAAGCTGATTAAATTGATAAAAACTTGTTATTTTGGCTTATCAGTCGACCTGGTATCGCTATGCAAAATTTGAACTAATTTGGCTAAAGTTTAATTTTTGATCCCCCAAATGTCAACTAAATTTGCTGAAATTGCACTTCAGAGATGCACAAACCAAAGGCGCCTATGTGCCAAATTTGAGCCATTTTGGTTAAAAGTTTAAATTTTGGCCCCCGAATGACCCTTGAGAGTTTACCAAATGTGCTCAAATTATATCCCAGAAATGCCACTAGCAGCAGGCTAATCTCAATACTCCAATGAAATAGATTTCATCGGCGTAATAACTACAGTTTGCATTTTGTAAGTGATAAATTATTAAATTAAATTATGTGTTAACAAGGGCCATGCATAAAGAAGCTAACGCTAAAAATGGCCATTTTGGGCACTCCCCACCCCCCATGTCACACTTTTTTAACATGGGGTAAATGGACACGTTAACATTGTTGTCACGGTTCCCTGTGTACATTACAACCCCCTCCCCAAATGCGTTAGCTTCTTTATGCATGACCCCTTACAAACAACGAAATGAAAGTATTTATCGTAACTATTTTTTGTCAAGTGTGCACACACAATAATTTCTGATTATTATTGACCTTACATACAAAGTTTTACAAACCTTTATACATAAATACAACAATATTGACACACGATGCAAATTCAACGTACGTATTCAATTCTCAACTTGCGCCAGTTTAGTTTTCGTCTTTTGATTTACATGTGTAAACATGACAATGCTGGAATACACAATATCCTGTTGTTTTTCGAAACTTTACATTCAATTTGTTTGGAAATCAAGTTATATTGTTTAACAAATTCTCTATTCAACGGTCGGTAACAGTATTTCACCTCAAAATGTTAATTTTAGTTTAAAACGTGCATTTAAAGCCATGAAAATAGTTTTCTTGTTAAATGCTTTCGACCGTTGAAACGAGAATTCTTTAAACAGCATGGCTGCTACTTTCAGAAAAAATTATTGTAGTCGTGGAATATCACAAGATAACGTATGATTTCAATGTTTACATGTAAATCAAATGACAAAGACCAATTTGGGGTTATGTGAGAATTGAATGCAACTGACCGTATGTATGTATTTTGTTGAAAGTTTGCAGCTTCAAGGCAATAAACTATTTAGGTGATTGACATGAACAACTTTGCATACCAAGATATACATACTTACATATAGTGACCCGGGGTCCCAGACTCCTGGATTCCCACTTCAACTCTGTCTCCCGTGGTCCCGCCCAGCCTGGGCGGCCCAGGTCTAGCATATGCACGCTTCCAGTAGTTAATAAAAAACTTCAGCTAAAATTCAGGATGCAATATGAGCCCCTCATGCTCAAGCCCATAAAATTAAAGATGGAATTAAAACTTACAACGTTTTTTTTGCATTTTAGCGTTACGATATTCCAAAATGTCGCAAATTTAAGTTAAAACCCGTAAAAAATTAAAATAAATGTAATGCACAGAAATACTAGAATAGCGTTGCTATGGATTAACGTTTCAATTCCATAAATGGCCCACCACCTCTAATTTTACGGTTGTGGACATCAGAACGGGTCTTTTGGTCCGACAGTAAATCTTAGACTTTCACTCATTGAAAACAAATAGAACGGTTGTAACCCTTGTACTGTCGGAATACTGCTACCTTGCATATCCTATAGGCGGCTTACTTGTAGTCACCACCGGGAGTGCGTGTCTGTTTGCTTGAAGTTGAAAATTCTTAATGTTAGAGAGCCGAGCCGTAGTACATACATAGTGCATTGCGTGGAGAGAGAAATAAGAGGGAAAAGAAAGAGCGTCTTCCAGCAAGCATAACAACTAGCAACCAAATCAAACCAAAACATACAGCAGCTGACAATCCCATACACTCCTGTGCTGTCATATCGGATTTTAATTTACGAGATAAAAAGAACAAGTTCATTTTTTCTAGAAATTTAACATTTTCGCAGCAATTTAATTAAGAAAATAAAATGAGTCTCAAGCGTTTAAATTCTCAATTTTTAAATAACAGTTGTATTCAAAAATAGTTTGCCTCTACAGAAATTTAATTTAATTTCAAATTTAGTGAAAGTTGGATGTCAAATAAATCTATCAATAATTAAGAAGTTAATGATTAGCAAACCGCTTTGGTTTTACAAAGTGTAACAATAATGGAAGAGATGAATACATTTAACGGTCACCATAGTGACCATCAGCGACCTACCACTTCGTTCTGTGTTCTTTGCTGTTATTCTTACGTACCCCAGGTACCCAAAGAAAAGCCAAAACCAGGACCAAAGTCACGTCGAAACGGAGTGCACACCAGGTTCACCGAATTTTGCGAGAAAATCGCGTCCAAGAAAGAAGGAGCTCAATTAGAGAGCCTGTTCACCATTTTGGAACCCGTATACAGTGCGAGTTCGTTAGCCTCCCGAAAGATTTCAGTTTGTCCAGAATGCATGGGCCTTATTCAGAAAGCGATGGAAGTGAAAGGTCGGGTGGACTCCTTGGAAGGTCATGTTCGAACTTTGCAGCTACAGATACTTGAACAGTTGAGAGAATTAGAGGAAATAGTGACGATTTATCATGATGAAATGCAAAAAATTGAGAGTGTAGTCGATAGTGCGGATGTGTCTTGTTTAGAATTTCAAGTGCATCAGCTT
The DNA here is from genome assembly GCA_027744295.1 of Callyntrura guangdongensis. NCBI lineage: Eukaryota > Metazoa > Arthropoda > Collembola > Entomobryomorpha > Paronellidae > Callyntrura > Callyntrura guangdongensis. Next base: position 16,172 of record JAHZNB010001538.1, read on the forward strand.
AGGAAGGAAAAGAGAAATTACGGTGAGGATGAGGAATATCCAGAAGAAGCTGAGGACGACGTGGAGGAGCTGGGCCGGCAGGTATTCCTGTTTAGAGAAGGTGTTATGGAAGGTAAGTAAACATGCTAAAAAAGGTCACGATTACTAAATGCGTTTAATTGATATTAAAAATATAAAATATATTTGTCTATTAAAATATATTTAAAATATATAGTTATAATATATATTTATTACAGTGGCAGCCGATAAAATGTGCATTCGAAACGTTCAACCAATTATCCCTACAGAAAATATCGACTATTATTCCGAACCCGTAGTAGAATCTTTTCCGAATGTAGAAGTTCAATTAGATGAAAATGACGTGGAACTTAACACCGTAGATGATTATTATTATGATCCAGGCAATTACTCCATTCCTGTAACCTATGAAGATCCAGTTCCTAGTCCACCGCCAGTAAAGCGTACAAGTAAGCCTAGACAAATAATTTGTAAGAAAACTAGCACTGGTGGTAGACGGAAGGATCCTTTGGAAGTTATTCCTGACGAGCCAACCCCTAGTAGCACTAGGAAAATAATTATTATTAAGAAAGTCAGTCCAAATAACATAAATGTTCCCAAAGCTATACAAGGAAACAAAAAAGTGAACTTTAGAGAATTAATTGTGGGAGAGAATGAGAAAAGAACGAGAAGCCATGTTTGCAAAATATGCTACAAGACGTTTGGAAGTGCGGAAAGTTTGATGGCACATGCGTATACGCATGGAGAAGACTTCCGGTGTAGGTAAGCTGGCTACTATAGTAGCTACTGAATTTGAGAGCTTTTTTAAGAGATGGGTGACAAATAAATATGAATGTTGTCAATTTACAATTTAATTTCAGTAACTGTCGAAAGGGCTTTCCAACCTGGCAGGAACTGGATGAACACGAAGCAACTCATCGAAAGTACGAGTGTACTTTTTGTGAAAAGGTTTTCAAAAATTCTGGGAATCTAAAGGCTCATGAGAGAATTCATACTGGTGAGCGGCCATACAAATGCGCGAGCTGTCCAAAAGGTAAGTTATAGCACCGCCCAACAAAGCTCAATTCATCATATCAGTCGTCGGGTGGGTCGATTGGCAATCTGTTGTACAACTTTTATATTTAATATTATCGTTTACTCTTTTGCAGATTTTATACAACTAGGCGGTCTACAGTACCATTTAAAAACAAACCCCAGCCACAAAGGAGTATTCTAACTTTATCCACCTCAGTCCCTTGGACCCACAACACAGGAGAGCGTTCTGTTTTCGCACCAACTTATTTCTCAATTTACCAGCAAATCCACTTCTCAACTTGTAAATGTAAACATATTTACCGCCGCCCAAAATGTCTTCAACCTAGTAACTCCAAACTCACATCAAGAAGACAGCCGCAAGCAGACAGTAGTGATGTATGATGTATGATAATAAAAGCGCATAGATTCTTCGTTGTAACAAGACAAATATAAAATAAAATATAAGGACTAAGGATATTATGCTGGAAACATTTCCTTTGTTTAAAAATTTAAAATCATCCATAACATATTTCACAGGATTATGTGGTAAGTTTCTTAACTTTTTGGCTTGTTGATGAACTTAACGCAACTGAGATAACATTATCCAATATAATGAGGTTATTTACCGTTAAGTCTGAAAATCGTGTGCAATTTAATTTAAATTTTGTATTTTGCATTTAGTAATTAAAAATTAGTATATTATTGTTAATATAGTAAGTACAGAAGTACACTAAACATGTTTTCTATTATCGTTATAAATTACATTTGCTTGTTTTATTATTAGTTTATTTTGAGTTTTTAAAGCAAGTTATTGATTCAATTTCGGTTGAATAACAATAATGTGTACCGTCAATTGAAAAGACTTCCCAGATACTAGAAAAGTAGTTGGTAGTAACCAGTTACGGTATCAAACAGTAGTGATAGCGCTCATGAATAAAATTTACAAAGTAATTTTATTTTTTGGTATAATATACAGAAGTGCTGGAAAAATGTCAAAATGATATGTGTTTAGAAACAGCCGTAGCATGTTATATGTGTACTCAGTGTACTGTGTGTACTAAGATGGGCCAGACGTCAGAACTTCATCTCTGATCCATGGAAACGGACCTTTACTTTTAGTTTGGTTGTAGTGTTACCGTCAATTCTATAATATGACAAATACGGAGTTTTTTCTATCTAGTTAATCTAAAATTAAAATATTCTGTCAGTGTCAGAAAACTATAATTTGTTGGTAATACTTTTGTTGTGAAGTAGACTATTGTTTCCATGTAAATCCCATAAAATTTAAAATAGTGTACTTTAAAGTAGGCAATAAGCATTTAGATGGGTGGTTAGGAAGAATTATATTTATGTTCCTTATTAATTCTTCTTTCTTAGTACTAGTACTGGTATACAAAAGTTGTTTTAGTTGTCAAAGTTGTCACATACGAACAATGTGGTTACATGTTTGCATGCCTCTTGAACTGTGCGAAAGTAAATAAGTGTATTTTGATTTGATATATATATTTTTATTTTTGTTTCAGCGTTAAGTTCGCAAACACGCAACATATTATATAAATGGACATAACGTGTTTAGTTTTAAACTGAACGGGCATATGTACTATTTCCCTCTGTTAAATCTTAATGCATATGCATAAGTACATTATTCATACACTACTTCCATGTCGTCTTTGTTTCAGCTAATATCGACGTCTACCATTCATTTGATAAAAACAAAGTTAAAAGTGTAGCCATCATGAATTAAATACGGTTACAATTCTGCATTTTACTATATATTTAAAAAAAAACATTTCTCTGCAACGTAAATACACGCAGAGGGCAAAAACAACAACAACATTGATCTGCAACGTAGATAAACGTAGAGGGCAAGCAAATAACACTCGTACTTTTGCAGTGATAATCACTACGTAACAGCAATATTGACGGGCATACTTTTACTTCGAGCACACTGCAAGCAATGTACTGAATATACAACAAACATGTATTATCTGATTGTTTTACTTTAATTGTTGCAAAGCTAGATACCATTCTCATACTATTACGTCTTTGAATATGAAGGCTAACTAGAAAACTGGTATTTAGATTGCATTTTTCTAACTACATTTACTTGTAAAATCTCTTTATTTCAAAGTACGAAATGGTTAATAAGGTAAGATCAGCTTCGGGTTGTTTTATTTTATAAATCCTTTAACACGTTTAAATTTATTTATTCGGAGGTGACGATTAATTTCGAAAAATAAAAGAATACTCATATCACTCATTCTCACAGCACCAAAGAAACACTGTAAGTGTATCACAAATGTCTTGTTATTTCTGTATTTAGAAACCTCTACTACTATCGAAATTGTTGAGTGTGGTATGGATGCAAGGTAAATAATGCTGGGAACATTTTGACTAATTCAAAAGGATAGCCGGACAATGCATAATATAAAAAATGTCGATGAAAACTGACCGTGAAATACATAATACGATTTTAGGAAATGTTGGGGGAGCAATTTTGGTAGAGATGAGAACTTTTCAGGTAGTAGTTTCACTTTCTGGAATGGTCTGTTTCTGTAAACAAGTTCGATCGAAATATATTGAATACTACTCAATTTTCGTAACGTTTGATTTGGATAGAAGTAAAGAAACAACTCGATTAAACATGTGTAAACTACATACTTTTCCGTTACAAACGTAGCAACAAAATAGTATGTAGTTTACAAATGTTTGTTTGTAAAATAAAACACTTGTCATCAACGAGTTCCGAGCATCTTCGTGTACACAACAACACGAGAATTGACAGTAGTAGTTGTCATTAGAGCAGTATACATCAGAAAATAAGCATGGAAGAAATTTTAATTATAAGTCTCTTATTACAACAATCCTTGTTGATTGAATGAAATATACAGTAGTACTTCGAAACTAGGTTGGTTTTTGTTCTGAATCTTTCCTTAAAACAACAACAAACTAGCGTATTTTATTTATGGTACAAGAAGGAGTGAGGGTAGAGCATTGCTAGGAGATATTGCTGGAAAGTTCACATAAGGTAGCTGGAAAGTTCACATAAGATAGCTGGAAAGGTTAAATAAGGTGGCTGGAAAGGTTATATAATAAGTAGCTGGACTATCCTCAGCTCATTAACTTCCGTGGCAAACTGACAAGAACCGAGGCAATCCAGTGTACACCCATACAAGGTACGATGTGGCGTGACATGGTGTTACATGGCAACGGAATAACTTAGTGACATCACAACTAACTTTTTTATCAGTTTCCTGATAACAACCCAATTTTTGTTTACTACAAGACCACTGATTGTTTTCCTTTTTAATTTGCAAAAAATTTGAAATCAAGATTTTTTTTGATATTTCAAGAAAAAGTAGTTTTGAAATTCTGTCTACAGTCGACAGCCCATACTTTCTGGTATTAAATTGAAGAAATAAATAAATGGGCTTACAACAAGAAACTCTAGGCTTTATTATATCATGGACCATGAGGTGTCCACATTTAATTTTTGCTAATTGTAATTAATAGTAGAACATAACTAATTTTGGTACTACTGCATAGAAAACTTAAGGTTTGGTTTTTACAAAAACTGACATATCCAACATTGACCCAACAAGGTCTGGTGGACAGGATTATCTAGAGGAAATGGGAAATGTTATACCTTATAATTCGGCACAGAAACGATGATGAGAATAACGTATTTTTAGAGTTTACTGAAGCATACAGCCGTCAGATCTTTTGATACTCTTCAGATCAGATTTGTTGAAAATTAGATCAGACATTTATTTATTTTATTGATAGACTTGTTGTTTGTAATTTGACTCGGCTTGTTAATATGAATTTTTATGTCCCTTGGAAATATTGTTTTGCTAACGTGTTATAGTCGGAAACCAGCAAATTGCTGTCATTATATTACACGTACTGATTACTTGTTTCAGTGAATAAAGTCAATATCAATATCAATATACAATCTGATTCTTTAGCAGTGAGTGTTAGTATATACATTAAAAGTGTTATATGTACAAGATGTTGGTACGTCAGATATTATGCACATGGGCAGCGAAACGGGTAATTAATGAAACTTCACGATGCGTATACATAACGATTAGGTTTATATCCCCAGCTACATAAATAAATTACTACCTACCTGTGATTGCTTTACAATTTTGAGAAAACACATCATAGTTCTAAAAAAGACCGACATAATATGAAACAACGTTGGTCAATAAACTGCGATCAACAAATATGGAAACAACAAATTCTCGAAACACTGTTTACTACTTGCGGAATTCTTTTGTCAGTTTAATCCCTTGCCATGCTATACCGAGAAGCATGTAACGCTAATAAGTAACTACTGAAAAAGTCAACTCCGACCGAACTTTGATGCCCCCTGGGGGTAAAAAAGGTCAACCATTTTGGGTAAAACTTTGCAAAACGTCGTAACTATCCATTATGCCTCTGCATGCCAAGTTTCAGCTATGGTTGTCATTTGAAAAAATTGTGACCCCTCGCTGACCCCCATCGGGTTCACCTTAGACCCCCATCTTCCAACTCATAAGATCTATTAACCATAAATATCAATTAACGAAAATAGAATTTCAAAATTCATTTGCATTCAAAAGTTATCGTGCGAACAGGAAGACACACACACAGAGACAGACAGACAGAGAGTAAGACAATCTCAGTATTCAATCTCAGTATTCAATTAAGACAATCTCTATTGAAGTATGAATACATACTTTTGCATAAACCATGAAGTCTAGAGCATAGTGAAGTAACAAATAAAGTTACTTTTGACCACCACAACCCACCCCACCTCGGTTCCTCAGCGTATGACAGTAACCAATACATGAATGTAATAACTTGGTTTGAAAAAAAGTTTACCAATCTCACCCTACAACGATATGCATTGTGGGTAGACCAAAACTAAAACTAAATGAATCCAGTGTTGTACGAAGATGTTACGTCATTCTTTGAAGCGTGAATGTACATATCGTTTTCTAGCATAAAATTTCCATAAAATAATAATATGTGCAGATAAAACATAACTCAGGTTACAGGTAAACTTGATGCACTTTTAGTTTACTTGAAAAGTTCAAATTCCTTTACGATTGGATTAGACCGGTAAAATGTTACAAAAAATTTCATAGTTATCTTGTGCGCATGTGTACGTATTTAAGTTTCTAATGGGCATACCAGTACCAAAATAAAGCATCTTAGAATTTTCTTCTATCATCATCAGTCGATATTTTGGGCAAGGCTGCTGTCAGCTGCTGCTCTCTTTTTTATTTAATTTTTATTAATTATTTGTACCTTCTGTCAAGTAATTAAATTTGAAAATAGTATACAACTGACTGAATATAAACAGTTATACTGCTAAGATTTAGTTTTCAAGTTATTTTTAAGTTTTCAAGTCAGTTTAATCAAAAGTCACTGATACACCCTGTGAATAACAAATAAAAAGATACCCTCGATCTATCCTGCGCCACGTACCTGTGAGGATTTCATACAGTCACTATATGGAGTAACCAACAACCAAATTCTTCGAGGTTGGAAGGACGAGCCAGGAAAACATAACCCATATTTTTGCATACGTCATGTAAAAGTCACTGGTGTGGAATACTGTTGAATTTGGTCATGCTGGAGTTTGAAGCCTCTGACCGATCAACATCCACGCCAGCTTGACAAAATGTCAGGCAAGTATTGATAGGACAATACTATAACATTTTTAAATATTCAGAATAAATATAATATAACACTGATTTCTGTCTTTAATGGAGAGAAAGAAGCATACACGCGATATTGACAACTCGGTCATCTGTGCAACTTGCGACTGCCCGATCACCGGTAAACAATGGAAAATAAACTGTAGTAGCTGCAACTCAAGTTTTCACAAAGCAAAATACCTAGGATGTGTATCATATACACCTACAAAGGATTGGAAATGCGATGGATGCTCAACGCCTCCAGACTTATTGGAACTACCGTTTGCACTCAATCGAACACGCTCACCAACCCCAGTTCCAGCAGGCTCAGCAGAAACACCAGAAGAATGGATCAAGTTCAGTAGAATAAAAGGAATAAAAATGTGTCACGCAAACATGAATAGCGTTAGAAATAAGTTTGAAGAGTTAAGTAGTTTTCTATCAT
>JAHZNB010001539.1:0-11132 GCA_027744295.1 Callyntrura guangdongensis
TGAAGTTTAGTGTGTAGACATATCCCGTGTAATTGCTTCAGGGTTTTTTATTATCCAAACGTAAGGAAAGTCCTGTTGGAAAAGCGAAATCAATAATTTTACTTTCCAATATAGTCATCTCCATATTGCACGTATCTTGTAAATTACTTTACGGCGTTCGCAAAGAAGGGCTTATCCCCCGTTACTGCCTATGCCTCCGGCCAGAAATTTTTGTTGGATTTTCAGGTAAGCAAAAACAATTCTTAGTTCTAATTCGTGTTGCAAATGTTAAATGCCTTTGCTCGATTTTATTTTTTTATGATATTTAGATATATCCGAAAGATGATTTAAAAAAAATTATAATATAGTTACATCAGATAAAATCCAGATTTTTGGCCCAAGTTGTGCTCCTTGGATGGCTGTGTTTTACGAGACAGACGTTTTGAATGTAGAAATTTTCTGCATTGGAAGAATCGTGGTTTTCAAGTTTTTCTAAAAGAACAGACAATAAGCTAGGCGTTTGAACAGAACAAAGTTGGAAAATCTTTTCTGACAACCTAATCTAATTACTGATGAATGACACATGTAATGTGTTACTTGTTCATGCCGTAGTATCAATCGACCAAAAATATAAATTGACAGCAAGATTATAGTCTCTACAATGAAATTTTGAGCGCTTCTAAAGGAAATTAAATGCAGTGTTGTATATCATGTTATGCCTACAAAAACCGTATCAAATATCTATCTGGTTACGGCCCTGTCAACAACTTATTCCTTCATTTCATTAAAAACACCGCCAAGCCTCAGTCTGCGATGACTTCAACGGTTTCAAATGAAATGAAATTTCATTTAGTGTAAAAATGCTGAAAATTATTATCCACTCCCGTTATTCATAACCCAACAATCAGAGGCGAGTACAGCATTAGAGTATTGCTTCGCCGCCACTAATTCTTCGAATCTACAATGTTGACATTCCTTGTCTTTGTTCATTCACTTCAACTTTGCTATAATTTATTGTCTCGTATCTTTTGTTCGACGTGATTTATTCGCTGTCCTCAATGAAACAGCTTATATCGCGCTAAGAGGGATACAATGAAATATGCCGTTACAATAACAGTATACTTATCATACCAACTTTACAACTCTGTAGTAAAAGTATTAACCGCCTTGGCTGTTATTTCCTTCTGCATGCACGGTTCGTATCATTATTGTAGTAAGGTTTTCTCATCACACGCAGGAGAAGCCCTGTTGCGATTATTACCGTCACTGTCACTTTTCTTTCTGGTGTTGCCGTTTAGCCGGAGAAGTACCAGCCGAAAAGGAACTCTTTCCCTCCGTTCGCGGCTGGCGGGTGAGCCAAATCTTGAAAGGATATTGCATTATTGTGTTCGTTTTCTGTACTGCTGCCGATATATATGTAGACTGCTACAAAGACGACAGCGGAGACGTGCTTACGTGTGTGTTACTACACGTTTACATATTATGAGCTACAGCGCCACTTTCACATACTTTCGTCATCCCGCTCAGAGGGTTACACACTTACATAGCTACAAAAGAGTTCTTCCAGGGCGGCATACTGCTTTTAGTTTAGTTTTGTTGGAAGCGGAAGAGTTTCTTTGCCAAACGCCAAACCATTTCCTCCTCCTTTATCCGACATGCTATCAGCAACCATTCTCCGAGGTTTGACTCAAAATTCAGATCAAACATCTCCCCCGCTTCCCGTTGTTCACCACCACTTTTATTTTTGTAGCGTGGCGTCAGTACGGTAGTGGTAGGGTAAGTATTTAAACTGTTAAATGTGTAATATAATGAACTAAACAACAAAGTAATATGTGTAGACACCTATGCACATACCTATACATTATGTCCGTTGGTTTGGTAAGAAAATGCACTCCCAATATATTACACATTACAGATAGGAAGACTGAAAGCGCTAAAGAGCTTGCATGTGAAAAGTATAAACATTTTGTGCTTTATAGCCCTAATATGTATGAAGAAGTAGTCAAGTATTTAACTGAACTGGCATTATTCACTTTACATAAACGTGCATGTACGCGTTCTGGTGGTCTTATTCAAAGACGCTCAGCAGTTCTGGCACGATGGCACGAACAATGAATGAATAAATGATACCAACTCCATAACTCTTTTCTGAAACAGTTACAGAGAACAATAATGGCTACTACCTATTTCGACGAATTTCGCCTTCTTCCCTTTACTGTATCATTATGTACACTACTGAGTTACGTTACTCATTTGCTTTCCTTTTTAGCCTTGCTCTTTATACAAACGAGCTCTTTGAAATTAAATCGCTAAGTCAAAAAGCTGGCACGTATTGTACACTAAAGTAATACGGCATGTTTTCTTGTTGGCATCGACGACTTTAAAAAATGAAAAGGATCAATTTGGTTTCTCAGATGAGCTATAATGGTGGTAGAAATAAGACAATTTTAACTGGCTTTCACAATTCCTTTCTCTAATTTCTATCGATTACTTCCAGAACTCTTCACACTTATTTACCACCCCAAAGCACACCCCAGTACATTTTAACTTTTCAAGATTATGAGGCATCTAAACAAAACATTCTCAATCCGTTGAGAAGGAAGTTTCGTGTCGTTGTTGATTCTCATTCTAGGAAAAATCCGTGCTTTTGTTGTTTATTAGTAGGTAATGCATAATTATGTAGGAATATTCTCTGGCCTTAATTTTATGCTGATCGACCGAGTCGTGAACAATCAATTACACTGAAAGGAAACAAGTTTGCTTGGTTTTGGATAAACAACTACCGCCCAAGCAGAATCCGGGAAACGATGCTTCAATTCTGTGAAACCTTTGGTTTTCCTACTTTACATTACTTACGATTTTAAGCAATAAATAGGTACTCCTGGAATATATTTTTCACTTCAAATGTATCTTAATGCAAACGGCAAAGGGAAAAGACGATGCAACAAAATGTGTTCTCCTCAATGCAATCAAAAAAATTGTGGAAATTCCGCACCTAAAGAACAAATAATGCTTTCATCAACTTTTAAACAGTGAATAGTAGTAGTAGTGGTGGTTGTATAGAACTATAATTTTGATTCCAAAAAGTTTTAAAAGTTTTCCTCTCAACGAATTTATATAAATAATATTCATTATAGTTATACATAGGTACAATATGTTGTTGTATAGGAGAACGATGTATTTTATTAGCTACTCACAGTTCCTAGTATAGGTAACTAGAAACTTTCGTTAAGTCCTCGCAACTGGTATGTCCATTCTTTGAAAAACGTATGACTTTGGCTTTCATCTAGGTATTTGTATTATTTAAAAGTAGCTACATGCAACAAATGGCGAATAGAAAAGGAGAGAGTAATAAAAAACCTACCAGCGTTGTTCCCAAAGTTTCTTTTGAAACCGTACATTATTTAGCCTGAACAACTTTTTAAAAACGAGCCGCTAATAGTGTGTGTGTATCATGCAAATTATTGTACGAACTCAAGCATTAAGTGAAAGTGTTTTTTTTCTATACCTCCGCGCCGTATTCTGATTTGTGGAATAAACGTGAATAGGCACTTCATTTTTCCAAATCAGTGTGTATTTTAGATTTCCGGGTAGCAATGATCGTTGCTTATTTATAAAAATTGTTATATATATATATCGATTGTAAATGTTTGTTCACGAAATTGGACTTGAAACACGTGAAAAACACCGAAAGCAGAAACAGGCTGCTTGACTCTCAGAAGTTAAGAAATGAACGCGAAAAAAAGAAAACAATAAGTAAACTTACTCAATTTACTCATCTTGCTTTATTCTTGATAGCAAAGGATATCCTGCCCCAGTTTCAGACCAACAAATGAGTTCGTTTTTGTACACTGACCTCTATCCATACATTATTTCTACACCTCTTGCTCATTTTTTCCAACGTGTATGGTATGATGGTATGCTATAAATTGCAGTTGGTAGTAGACACAGTAGATAATATTCCCTATCGCCGTCTTCTAGTCAAAGAAACCAAAACCAAGAATTTACACTGATAATTCTTTAAAGTGCTTTGTACAAAATTTGTAAAAGTGAAAGTAGAGCGTATTCAAACATGAATAAAAAATTCTACCACACGAATGGGAGTACTGTAAAAAATTAAGTAACACGAGGAATTACTAAGATTCATTCAAAGTCTATGTATATTATTTAAATTGGGAAAACGTTCTTTCTTTTCATTTAAAATTAAGAAAAATGTAAGCTCGAATGTGACAACATGCATATTATTTTACGCATGTACGATAAAAACTGACAATCACTCGTAAATAGTTATTATTTGGCAATTAAAGTCAAATTGTCAATTTAACCGATTACTCAATGAGGGGATTGCTCATTATTTCAATTTCTTCTTCAAATCGCTATTTTACTCTATGAAAAATTATTTTGGGATGCATTTGTCAGCATGCATTTTCATGTAAGGCAAACAATGGATTAAACTGCAATATGAACCCGACGGAATCGTTGAACATCTCCGAGTCTCCTCCCGTATAAAAATATCATCTGGAATCTGATTTAGTAGCATTTAGCTAAAGGTTCTGTCCAGGGGATTTTGACAACCTGAGCTTTCAGAATTTGAACTGCTATATGACATTTTTAATGACGGTCACATACAAACAAACCCTCGTATTTGTAAACAAACCTTTTGCCCTATCGTATTGCAACCTGCAACACACCCTTTGACACAACAAGCCTCGTTTTCCATAGTTCGAATGTCATCATTTCCTAGAAAATGTGACCATAATGCCATAAATTATTATGTTTGTTTATTTACTACTTTCTGGTTCATTACGTTAATTAGAATTAAATGATCACGATTGAAAACAGTGAAAAATATTTTTATATCCTATTTTCAAGTGTGCACCAAAAGCCGTCGGACAGTGAACACACGGCATACTATCAGTCTGGAAGGAATGCATTGGACCGTAGAGCCGTGTGTAGCTTCTTCAGTGAAATTAGAACTAAAATTAGGTGACTAGTGATTTCAGGTTTTATTTAGATAAAAGTAAAAATAACTTTATCCGACTTTATATCAGATTCACATGTATTTTTTCCAGATACGTGGTCAGATTTATTCATAATTACTATACAATACACGTATGCACTACGTTTTCTTGTGTTACTCCATTTTCAGTTTCCTCAACTTACTTGGGAAAGTGATTCATATTTTTGGTGACAAGCGGTGGACAACAACCGTGTCACTGTGTTTTGCCTACTCATCGCAACTCAGTCGAATGTATCCATTTGGAAGACTGATTTGGTTTGCTTGGAATTTCCTGGGATGGCTAAAGAATTCCAACTAACTACAACATGCTATTGTGTATGCATTGATGCTTTCACTTACTTGTAAAGCATTATTGTGATGATACTGGTAAAACATAGAAAACCACCCACTACAGCAACATTCTCGAGTGCTACATGTGTGCGGCACAAGAAGAAAAGCCTGTTTATGGCAAAACCTCCATCTGCATGCGAGATGCAACTAAGCCATTTTCTTCCACATTATACATGTTTTTATGCTCTTTTTCACATAGACGCTTCTAAACGTAGAAAGTAAAAAAGGTTGCATGCTGCTGGCGGTCCCTGCAGTCCTGCATGGATTACATGTGGGGAGGGGGCATTCTACAAAAACAGGGTATACACGCATGACGTGAATGTATCTTATTAGTTAGCTTCAGCCGTATCACGGACCGTGATACAGCATTTCTGGAAAGGTATATCTAGTATTTTATTCCGTGTTGGGAAGTGAAATGATTCCGCAGTCATATCATTACTCTTCTTTCCCTCCTACTTCTCCCGCTTTCCCTTTTGTTACAAGCGGCGAGCCTTGGATTGCCATTTTAAATTCATCCATTTCCCATTAGCTCCCAACGGATGAATACGAAAAGGAAGAAAAATGCCACTCCTGTGACCATGTCCTCAAGTTTGGGCTTATTACAAATTTCTTGGGAAGCATTTTATATAAAGGACGTGATATCTTGAGTATGTGTTTGCTCTTATAACTATTTTTGTTTAGCCTCATATCCCACAACGTGTAAATATATAATATTAAAGCATTTCAACTTTCCCCCATCAAATCGCATGCTTTGTACATATACAAAAAATGTATCCATAAACTTCATTCACATAACATTATAAGTGCACAACCTCATTGTTATTCCTCCTTTGCTTTGGAGAACAAATATCCTGCCTGCTTTCTTGTCTCCGATTTTCTTCTTAATGCAAAAGGCGCTCCTCGTAAATATTAGAATGCATCTGTTCTACAATTCTAATGCGTAGCGAGTCACAGATTTCTCATAGCCTTTGAATAACAGTCCGTACTTATTATTATTATTACTTATAACTTACATCGCTAACTCATTGTTTCAAGAAAATCCTGTCTTCCGCCTTGAAATCACTACCTATATCCACCACGTATGTGCATTATCATTTTTTATCATTTTATTCCCTTGCAGGTCGAAATGCCAAACTCAAATTGGGTGTTTACTTATAGTCACCGTTGCGAAAATAAGATGGGGCAACCTGAAACATGGGTTATATAAAGAAAACGGTAGGAATACAAGAAAGTGATACGACGTTCATATCACTATCTTGCAAATATGTCGAGTGTTTTCTCTTAGTTATAAGATTGTATGAAGAAAATTAGACCGTTCTACTCGATCTCGTTCTAATTACAGGTAAAAAGTCGGAATGCCGAGTTCTGTTTGCGAAAGGCAACGATTATGCCGTTGTTCTAATGAGAATCCGCTGCGGCTATTTGCAACAAAAACATAGATCGACTCTATCTGTATGTACAATTGTTTATTTACACTAATATTTGGCGCTAACTATTTCTACTACTGCTATACGAATTTTCCTATTTAACTGAAATTCCTGAAATTCAAAAATGAAGATTGGTACACTAGGCAACACAAATTCATAACCATTTATTGCCATAACTACTGTCTTACTTTGAATTAGACTTTGTACACAAATGTACAAAAATTGTATGCCATATTGTATCTTGTAAGCACCCACTTTTACCAGTACTATGTTTTGGAAATCTATCGTATTGTATATTAACCACGTCAGTCAATTCGTGATCGCCTGTTATTTAAGTGTTAATATACCAAATAGAAGACAGAGGATATGGCATTACTTTAGAAAAATGTATACATAAGTGAAACTAATCCAATTTGTTTTCACTCACGGTTTGTTTTCCTTTGCTTAAATACACAATACAGCCAAAGTCTACATGGGCGAAGCGAAAAACTTGCTGATGATTTGCCTGTGAGTAGTCACAGGAAGTTTAATTTTTCGGATGATGAAATTTTACTACCTTTCATCCTGTGGCAATCAACATCAACAGAGAAAATGGATAGCAGGCATTTTATGAGGAAATATACATATGTATTCATTACAGACAGTTCTTCCCATTCTTGGCTTACGTTCCAGGAGACCATTACGTTTTGTGTAACACACATTCTTATTATTCAAATGAAAGACAAACAGTAGCATATAGTGGACAATGGTATCAAGTAATATTCTCCTATATCATCACTACTATCTTCCTCATGTGAGGAAAACCCTTCTTACCAGCAGATTAATCCTTCTTTTGGGAACAGATATCCGAACCTCTTCTATCTCTACACAAGATATGCCTCTGTCCATATTTTTTAGACATGCCATATATAATAAATGTGAACAGACGGGCAATGTGTACAGCTAATAAGGTATGTACGTCTTTCTCGTCGGACTCTGGAGAAAGTTTCCTCATATTTTAGCAATGAACGTAGAAACTGATGAGAATGGATGAGAATTTCCCCCCTGTTTCCTTAGTGAAGAGGGGCCAGCCATCATTATTACTAACCAACACACAGTTCCTCGATCTTCCTCCAAAAGGTTTGATAAGGGGTATATACAAAGAAGACTCCGTGATAACTACGTAAACGAACTTTCTATAAGTGTCGTTGTTACTATGTTTGCTTCTTATAAACTACATATATAGTAAATACGGTAGAGTTATCTTATAGTAACTGCCCATTTACATTATGTATAAACTAACCGCCATATATAAAGTAAAAAACCTGCTATAATTGCTGCAGTAGAGACGCCGATGAAAGCTTTATATTGGTACAAGCTGATTGTAATTGATAAAAACTTGATAATTTGGCTTGTCAGTTGACCTGGCATCGTTATACAAAATTTTAACTTATTTGGATAAAGTTTAATTTTTTACCCCCAAAATGACACCCCTGGGGTTGACCAAATTTGCTGAAATTGCACCCCAGAGATGTCTCTAACCATAGGCACATGTGTGCTAAATTTCAGCCATTTTGGATAAAGTTTAATTTTTGACCCCCCGAATGATACCCCGGTGGTAACCCAAATTTGCTGAAATTGTATCCCAAAGGTGCCAGTACCCTAAGGTACCTGTGTGCCAAATTTGAGACAAATCGACTGAAGCGTCTGGCCTGGAGAGTGATAACAGACGGACGAACAGACAGACGGACAAACACGCTGATCTCAAAATACTCCGATGAAATAGCTTTCACCGGCGTAATAACTCTTTAAGCACTTGTTACACTAAGCGCATCATCATCACTCCCGAGTTCATGTATTTTTCATGATCATCGTTTTTCTGAAAAGAAAGACGGAGAAAATTATATTTTCTCTTTATTGTTCAATGAAAACAGCTTTTGTAACAATGAAAACAGCTTCTGTATGTCATTCGAAGCATTTGGATTTCTCCGACAGTGCCAGCATTGCAACTTCATTTTTTGCAGTATTTCTTACATTTTTACTCCTATTTTCATTTCAAGGTAATGCGAAAACTGTGACAAAAGTGTTCAACTTAACGTATAGTTTTTCTTTTTTGAAACGCGCAAAACCCCGTGCAAGACAAATGGTACTTCTAGCAACCGAAGTAAAAGTGAGCTCATCGAAACAAAAATAAAGAAAGTGTTCGTTGTCTGGTGAAAGGATAAGCTATTCTAATGCCTTTCTGGATCCACCAACTTCATTTTTTGCAGTATTTCTTACATTTTTACTCCTATTTTCATTTCAAGGTAATGCGAAAACTGTGACAAAAGTGTTCAACTTAACGTACAGTTTTTCTTTTTTGAAACGCACAAAACCCCGTGCAAGACAAATGGTACCTCTAGCAACCGAAGTAAAAGTGAGCTCATCGAAACAAAAATAAAGAAAGTGTTCGTTGTCTGGTGAAAGGATAAGCTATTCTAATGCCTGACTGGATCCACCAGAGACTTTGTTTACAGGCAGGAATGGGATCTCGTTTTTGATGCTTACTAGACAACAGCAGCAGAAGAATTATGCCATTCCATTAGTGCTAATTTGCTGTAGCTACAAGCTACAAAAAGTAAGGCAGCGCACTAGAAGAGAGCTGATGAGTTTGATACAAGTTTAGAAATTAGTGTTATCTCGTGTGTAGCCTTCATGATAGCATTCGCAACAGTATAACATAGCATCTGTGTGCAAACCATCGTTGAATCATCTTCAACTAAAGAGAGTGTGAACAGCAGACAGACGGAGGGAATAATCGTTTGTTGTGAATTCTGTATAAATTGTTGCTCGCCTCAACACAATTGCCCATCACGAAAAACCTAGTCGATATGTGTGGTTGTACTGTACACAACGTTTCTATTCTGCACGCTATACCTTTTTCGGTATAAATAACGGATAACGAGAAAAAAGAAAGATTGGAAGTCCCACTTGGTTAATTTAATGCATTCCCGGAGGATTTTTGCGGAGAAAGTCTCCACGACGATGCACAATTAGTGCGATTAGTTCATTTTCTTTTGTACCTTTCTAGTTTCATCTTTTCGTGTTAAGTTCTCAGGCTTTTTGTGGCAGGCTTACCAACGGAATTTAGACAAGACGCCATCTACTGTTAAGTTATTTTTATTTTTAGAAAAGCTGGTGGCGTAATATAATTCTTCGTGTGTGGAAACACCATCTCCTGTGTTTACATAGAACAGAACACATAATAATTCTGGTATGCAGTTCTCAGTCTACTGACAACTAACCACCGGCCGGACCGGCGTAGATAGTGGGCACCGCACAAGAAAAAAAATTTCAAAAGTTTTGATAACATTTTGGGCGCGCTTTCTTAACTTTCTAATTTGTCGATTTCTGGGTTCGTTTGTGGAAAAAATGAGCGTTGAAACGAAAACCCCAAATTTTGACAATTTAACCTTACGAAATGTTCATTTTTACGATACTCCTTTTGTTTTCAGTAAACTGGTACTAAAAATGGAAATTTTGAAGAATTATTCCGTTGTAACTTTTAAGTTGTGCCTCCTCCAAATTCGTGTGCCGGCTACGCGCTTCCAACTAACTACCAACTGCTGCTTCAACCGAATCGTGCTACCATCTTCACTTTCTTTTCCGTATCATGCTACTATAATAATGCTACTATCATGCTACAGTTTTCTTCATGTATGCTAATGCTTGGAGTATAAGCAGAAAGCTGAAAAATTTAGACTCATTCATGAATGAATTTGTATTTTGTAACAATTAGGTATCAAATGTTTTTCTCTTAATAAGTGCAAGTGAGGTTGGATCTCCCTTGTCAGTTCCTGAAATGTTCACGTCACGTTCATTCTGTCATGATGTATGTAGTTATGCATATTGCAACACTACAGAATATACAATGTAAAAAAATCATTCCAGTTAACGTCCCTTATCTGTATATTTAGACGGGACCAACATTGTCAATTTAGCTGGCTTTAATTTATTGGGTTAACGAATGGCAAAAAAGCATTTTTATCAGCCACAAAGTGGTCCAAGTGGCATATATTGAAAATGGCTATAAATACGTGGTATACATATGAAAATGTGGTTAAAATAGACTTATGCGCCTTGGCGCCGATCATTACACGTGTAATACGAAAGGAAATACTGGTCTATTTCAACGGAATAACTCTAGTCGTACGTATTATTCAAGAAATAAAATTATTGATTGTAATATTTTTAAACAACCATGTATTACAGAGTGAAAATTTGCAAAACTACATGCTATCTTAAAGCAAATCTCAATTTACGTTAAAACAATAGTACTTTTTATTATTTGCGTTGACTTGCTTTGCATTGTTTTGTAGTAGTTTCAGCCATTTTCATTCATACTTATTGACAATGTC
>JAHZNB010001540.1:9276-39923 GCA_027744295.1 Callyntrura guangdongensis
GTCCGACTTGAGATAAGATATCGACGACTTGCTGGGAAATGTAAACGGTCTATCATTTAATCTGGGCTGGTGAGCAGACTTGGGTTTCTGTTCTTCTTGTTGTTGTCTTCTAGACAGACTTTCACAACTTTGAATTTTCTTCATAGCCCGAATGAGCTTTACCGATTTGAGCTGTTTGGCAGCTTGAATTTTCTGACGAGTTTCTTGCAGCTTTCGTTTTTCCTCCTCTTTTTGAAGCCGTAACTTAATTTGCGTTTCCGGAATGGCAATGCTCCGGTAAAACTGGTTAGGGTTGTTGCTTGACGTTTCTTTTGTTCGTTTTAGAGCCAACTTGAGAGCTTGTATTTGTTGAATTTTATCTTGTCGACGTAGTTCATCCTGTTGTTTCTTCAACCGGGCTTCCGCTTGCAGTTGTTCCGTTTCCTGTTTCACTTTGTGTGCTTTGAGCTGCTTGGAACGGAGCATTTCATCGAATGCCCGTTTTGAATCTGTAGTTGCCCGTTGATGGGATTCCGTGAGGGACTTGAGACGTTCCTTCTCAGAAACTCGCTGTTTTTCTAAAAGGGATTGCCATTCTTTTTCCTTAAAAATGAATCAAATTAGAAAGTATGTTAAGGATAATTGCATCATTTTTGCATATCACTCTGCATGTCTTGAAAATTTGAATAGAATTATTTTTTATAAGCTACTTTTTGACGCGTGCTCTCTGCAATTTTTTGCTTTACATCTGCTACTTTTCTACTCGCAGCAATTGCTCTTTCGTACGCCAGTTTTGTCTGCAATAGACGCTTTGCCTCTGCCGCTTTCGCTTCCTCCGCTTTTTTCTGTTCTTGCTCTTTGGATATGGTTTCCACTTCAAGGTGTACAGCGGTGGATACCATCAAAGATTCTAATTTATCCTTTTCCTGCCGCTCGACCTTCTCCAAAACATGTTGCTGGCGCAAGATTGTTGTCACAGTGGGTCTAGCCCTCACTTGCAAACCGACGGAGGGAATACTAGATAAAGCTAGTGCGGGGTTGTCTCGTGTGTTTTTGAAAGAATCAGTGGCTGTTCCAACGGTGGAGGACATACCATCCACTTTTGCTTTGTTCATGCTGTCTAGTAAATCACTCGTGGACGCCATCATGAGCCCGTGTCTTACAAATCTTTTCTTGTGGGACTTCATGCTGCCTGGATTAGGTGAAGGTACAATAGGATGATGGTAATTGATGATGGAAACAGATCCTCCACCAGAACCAGTAGTGTTGGAAAAAGAATTTTTTGGAGTCAGCTGAAGATCGTCTGTCGTGAATGCCAGGCGTGTGTCATTGTCTCGCGTGGGGGGCTCTGCAACAGCATCATATAAACTGGGAACACTTTGAACGCTACTGTTGTTTCGGGAGCCAGAATCTACGGAGGAGGATGAGGAGGATCTAGTGTACGGAATGGTAGCACGTTCACACTGCCTACCTCTCCGCTGCTGGCCGTTGTGTAGGGGTACATCTTTAGCGATATGCAGCTCAACTCCAGTTTGCGTTGATGATGGTTCCATGACCAATCGCAGTAATTTTCATTATTGCTTTTGAATCTCATCCTCTTTACAACGGTTCAGCTCAGTTCACAGCAAAATATAATTTCTGGTAAAAATATTCGAAATTTAACTTTAAAAAACCGTTGGAAACTGGCATATTTTTCGACATATCACCAATGTAACACACCCTGAACACGTATCTTTACATGTCACTTTCTAAAAGTTACTTCTAAGATCAACCAACGGGAACGACGTTCCAATGAAACCATTCAAACATCTATGGTCTCAATAATCGATCCAAGCTTGAGATATTAATCCCGAGGAAAATGGAACGGTTATTCCACAGAAGAAGAAAGGGTGGCCAAAGTTCTCCAGCTAGTCCCTCTGAAGACAGTACGGATGATGACGAAAGTTCAATATCTAGTAGCAGAACAACCGTCATGTCGTCACCTACCAACCCTCCTCCGGGTAGACCAAATGGCGACCGCGGTGAGCATCCTCAACACCCTCTAAATAATCAAAGGCCAAGGGGTCTTCCACTTATTCAACGAATTGGGCCATTTTTATTTCCCACTCTTGCTGATCTACCTGGACTACTGGTGTCATCTTCCATTACCGGCCCCGCTTTTCATCAAGCACAATGGCAACAAATTAGACAACGATTTATAACCTATATAAGGAATCGTAATGTGGACCTTTCACATCAAGAGAAAGTACCTCAAGAAGTGAATAGAGTGGACAGAGTAGAAAACACACCTCCGCTCTCAATTCGTCACAAAACAGTATTCCAAGATCATGACATCTCCACAAGGACAGATAGCATGCATTATGACGAGCGATATATCATTCAGATTCCTATTACATCCGACTCAGGTCACGTAATTGGAGTGGACGAAGTGGAACTGGTTGATGACCTTTCAGAGCAACAAATTATACCCTCAGAGCTGGACGCCTTTATTGCTTCTCATCAAGTAGAACCCGATAAGGTTTCGAATGTCGTCAGTAAAAATACAGTTGTATTGTGAGTTTTTTTAAGCAACCTTGATGAGTAAAGTATAATAATAATTTTAATTATTGACTTATTGAACAAATAATGGAATTGGAATAGAGCAAAATTGTGAAGTAACAGAATGCCTTGTTTGTTATTGAAGCGACGACGAGAAAACTAAATCTTATTATCGTGGCATCTACGTGACCCTCTTTCTCCTGTCGCTTATCATCATCGCGTATCTAGTGATCGCATTGCTGATCATGCGTAAGATTTTGGAATATCGTCTTTTTTAAAGATTAAGCCCATCTAAGGAATAAACATGTCACATTTTTGATATAGTTGCACCTGAAAAGCAAGAGCATCCCTACACTTGTCCTACTCCCAATTGCAAACGAATGGGTAATTGCATAACATTATCGCTGCTGAGCTCTCTACAAAGTGGTTATTCCAAATAATTTAATATTTGTATGACAAGCATTCCATTTGTATTTGTGTGTAGGCCACTGGATCAAAAGTGCCATGGACCCAACGATTCACCCCTGTGACGATTTTTATCATTTTGCATGCGGCACTTACGTGAAGAACAACCCAGTTTCCGAGACAAAAGAAGAATCAGGA
This sequence comes from Callyntrura guangdongensis, assembly GCA_027744295.1. Taxonomy (NCBI): domain Eukaryota; kingdom Metazoa; phylum Arthropoda; class Collembola; order Entomobryomorpha; family Paronellidae; genus Callyntrura; species Callyntrura guangdongensis. The sequence goes on from JAHZNB010001540.1 coordinate 12,397, forward strand.
GACCGTATCTTGTACAGGGACGGCATTCCTGTGAATTTTGGGGAAAACGTGATGGTGGGTAAGTGCGTTTTCAATTAATTTCAGCGTTGAACTTTTCGGTGGTTCTTTGAAATCAAAAATATTTTCCTTTCGTTGCAGGAAATGTATTGAAGAAAGTGGACAAGTATCCCGTTAATCAGATACTTTCTTACTACCAAGCCTGCATTGACATAAGTGAGTGAGACATAAATTCTCTGTATGAACATGATTTTTGTAAAATATTAGATTGGCTTTTGGGGTTTCTAAATTTAGAAAATTATTCCTTTACCTTTTGCTAATCAAGTTTAGAAAGACGAAAAAAAGACGGGGTGAAACCGCTTGTTCACTTGCTCTCCCAAATCCGTCTCACATTAGTCCAGTCCGGGGCATATTATAGCCTTATCAATCGGTTCAACGTGGCAAGAACCATGGGCCAGATTTTTAGCAAGACCAACAAACTATTTTTCTTTGATTTGGATAATGTCAAAGATAACAGAATCATGGTAAGTACTAAACACATCAGTACTTTTCTAACTGCAAACAATGTATTCGTTTATGCTAATATCTTTTTGTCCATTATCAACTTTCCCAGTTTAAAATAGCAAGACCTCCACAAGAAGTTACGCGTACATCGGCAAAGGTTTACGCGGACACAATGAGAAAAACGTGGCGGTCCTTTAGCAAGGATCTCTATATAGATGGCGAAGAGGAGATTAAAACTATTGTGTACCTGGTTATGAAGTTTGAAGCGGAAATTACAATTATTCAGTCTAAAGAAACGGAAGGATACATTTTCGGCTTTCCAGCCCATTTTGATGAGGTTGTCTCTCAGCCGGCACAGTTTCATCCTAATTTTATTAGAATGGTTAGCAATTATTATTTGCTCTCTTCTTTTTTTGGACACTCAACACAAAAATGCCAAAATATTTTCTTTCGTTGTCTGCTCGTTTGTTTCAGAGAGGTCGTTTTGAATGGTCAGAGTTGGTGGCGGCCATCATGGGTTATCCTCCAGGAAAGTTTAAGGAACATCCAGTAACCTTCAATTTGTTTTCTTCTTTTCACTCGAAGCAAGACAGATATTATGCCATGCTTATTGCAGAAAAATTGCAGAACACACCAGCTTATATTCTATGTACGTTTACACATGCACGCTAATTACTGCACCGTCTCTCACCTTTTACTTTCTTGAGTCTTCATTCTGTGACGACTTGTGTCTCTCACTCAGTTAGATATTTTCAATGGGGGCTCATGAAGTTGTTTGCTTTTGATCTTAACAAAGAAGTTCAAGACAACATGCTCCACATTTTTCGGGCCAATGGGCTAAAGTAAGGAAAGTGACCGTGTGAAAAAGTCTTAAAATTGAAATGCTATTTTTTAAGACGAAACAAATAATTTTGGTATATTACACTTTTAAATAGTCTTGTTGAACGGTGCTTTGGTTCAGTTTTCTCAAACTTGCACATTTTGGCGGCTCATCGGTACAAAACAATGATAAGTGATACCCGGACGCTACATAACAATGTAAACAATTTCTAGGCCAAACTGCACATGACTACAGAACTTAATAAAAAGGAGCTTCCTTTTTTAGCAGATTTTGTTCTAATTTTGCAGATGACTGCAATAGGAGAAAAGATATTTAGTACGTACAGGGAGACTGTGACCCGTTTGAATTTACCTATAACCATGAAGGCTTCGCTACTCGCCACTGCCAAAACATTACAGGTAGCATCAATTGATGCGATTTCAGAGCGGGAAAACTACTTGAGTGTATATTACAAAGAAGTGGGTGTTATTTTCTTATCGTTTCACAAGACTGCACAGTTTTAAATAAGTGGAGGTTTTTTAGTGAATGTAATTTGACCTGCATATTTAGTTAAATTGCAGCAAAAACCATTTTGCCAATGTTGTTCAGGCGAGATCTATTAAAGCTAGGAATTTGGTGCTATCTATTACCAAAGTGCATCCCTATGATAAGTGGTGGAATATCGACTATTCGTTGACAGAGTGGACAGAAATGTCTATTGCACACGCAGTGTCAACAACTCGATATTTACGTAGGATTATAAAAACGACAAATCCCATTTTATTTTCACTCTTTAAAATTTTTATAAACTAATCTCCTGTAACATTGCTTGTAATTATGCAGAGGTCCCTTTTGCTGGAATTCAAGAACCGTTTTTTGGTAATGACTTACCGTAAGAAAAGAGACAATGAACTTTGACTTCCATAAAATTAGCATGGCATATATATAGGCAGGGTAATTTATAACTGCTTTTTTCGGTTTCTTTCCAGAATTTTGAACTACGCTGGATTCGGGCATTATTTGATATCTTCGGCGTTAGTCAAATACGCCATTGATGACTGTATTTAAAAAATAAAATTATACGATATTTAATTTTTTTAAACCTTTTGACAACAATGAGTAACTTGCATATGATTTTTTTAAATATTGTAAATTTTGAAACAGTGTTTCAAGTCTATGAATCCAATCTGAGAATATCCGAGCCAAAAGAGGAAGTAATCTTAATAAAAGATTTTCAACGGACATTTCTCCAAATTACAGAGTGTGTGATAAACTCGCAATCAGAAATAAGATTGAAAGATTATCCAGATTTACAAGCAAGTACAAAAAAGTTTTGTTTCGACATTAACATCCCATTTTCATCTTGTCTCGGGTTCGTGTTTTAAAAGTGTTTTCTTTTTGGGAGGTAGGTCAATAAAGAAAATCGGGAAACACGCATGCGTATGCTCACTGAAACTTTTGCGCTGGAGCTAACCATTTTGGCAATTAATAAACTAATACAAGCCACAGACGCTATGAAAGGATCAGTTAGACCATTCAGGTACCCGATGGATGAGCTTATGCATGGGAATGAAATGGTAGCCAGTAGATTTCCCAAATATCAAGTGCTTCCCGGCTTGGAAAAATATTCACCGCTTCAGCTAGTATTTCTTAGTATGGCTCGGGTAAGATCCCGACAATATTGTTCTACTTTTGTTATATAGTCTTGCTTATCTTGTAAATCCACCACAATTTCACAAATATACATATTGCAGCACGAATGCCAGGCATACACCAAAGCTCGAGCATCTTCCAGACTGAAACATGGCCCTCTTCTGAAAGAAATTTCCATTCATGGAAGTTTTCGTAATTTAAAAGACTTTGCCAAAGTGTGGCAATGTCCCAAAAATTCTTTTATGAACCCTCGAAAACGATGTCAATTACTGATGGGCGTACAAAAAGGTGAAGGAAATTTGAAACAAGGAGAAATGTTATTGGGCAGAAGTGGAATTCTACAGCACACCAGGGATGACGACCATTACTATGATGAATACGAGGATCACGAAATTACTTAGAAATATCGTTGTACATTAGTTGAATTCATTTTAGGTAAATTTTTCAATTATAATTTCATGTTTAGTGCCCCTAGCATTTGGAATCATGTGAAATAAATAGTGTGCATAGGTATGACACGTTGCGATAAACGTTTTTAAAAAATCTGTTGTCCTTGTCATGCAACGATATTATACATTTGCCTTGCCAAGTTGACTTGTAAACAACTTCCCCTTCCACTCCAACTGGTAATTTATTATTATACTTTATTTTCTGTACTGTTAAATTTTTCAAATACATCATCATAATAAATATTTTTCCAGATGCATTTTCTTACAGTTATTATATGTATAGCTTTAGCTTCATCATCGATTAGAAAGTAGCGTTACAACAACCATAACATTATAATTATATGAATGATTTTTATGTAAATTATAACAATACATTATGGCAGAAAGGGCAATACGTGTAGTAGCAACAATAATGCCAAAAGTAACAGTCTATAAATTCCTGTTTTTCGTGTATACCTAAACGTAGTAGTAGCAGCAGTAGTATTAATAAAATGATTGTTGGTAATTAATTAGAATAATTGCCATTTAATTTTAACATGTAGTACATGTATATATGTAAAGTTTCTAGCATGTTGATAAAGTTATTCATATAGATGTGTTGTACACCTAATACAATTCATATCTGCCTATTTAGTAATACCATACATATCTGTAATGTAATTAATTTTATATAGTGCCTATATTCTTACACTGATGAGACCAATCTCTTTCAAAACTTTCTCCAGCTTTTTCCTATATAATGTATGTAATATACCCCTTCCTCTCCCCTCCATTATTACGCATTTTATTCCTTGTCGTAGTGCTCTCTCTCTCAAGATATCGGCGATATCAGATATTTTAAATCATCATTGCATATTTTGCATACCCAATCAATCAAGTAACACACTCATCTTAATAATTGGGCTGCTACGATAAGGTACAAATTATTTCTAACACAGAGAATCAAGTACAAGCTTGACTCAAATAAGTGTTCACATTACAACGTTTGCACCCCAGACATCGTTTCACTGGTTATCAGAATAAGAGAGTAGTAGTGAAAGCATTCTACAAAATTTTTAATAATGTGAAGCAAAATTTGACCTACAATACAAGATGCCTGATAGCTCAAAGCAAAGTATTAATGGGTGTAGATAAATTTAATTTTATAAGTGTACAAGCTACTTAGATATTTAATATCTTTAATGATGATGGTGTAGCAGGTAGATCAACAATATTATTATAGCCTACTGCACTATTTAATGGTTAAAACGTGTTTCGCTCCACTTTATATCTACTACGGTGTATTATGTATTCGTATATTGCGGACCCCTACAAAATATTCGATATTTTTTTATTTCTGCTATTGGTGGCGGTGAAACTTTTTTAAAATTTAAATATTTATTATTATGATACTATTGATACTTTCTCTTTCTCTCTGTGTGCTGTTGTGTGTAGTAAAAAGACTAGGATAAAAAGTACAACAATCAACTATGCTGAGTTGCACATCACACTACGCCGTAGAAGCACTAGCAATATTTTAGGCTTGATCAATAATATTAAAATGTATCCAACAACTGCTGATGATGATAATTTTACAGTTACAATGACTATTAGCTGGGATTATGCAATACTATTACATTGCGTTATATTCACGTAATTGTAATTATTTAAATGCAGTTTAGAGGGGTATTATTATTATTATTAATTATTAATAATAATAAATCTGTATATATTACTATTTTAAATTCCTTACTAGCTATATTCATGTACATGTAAAGGATTTTTTTGGTAAGACAATTTTCTTTCTCTCGCTACCGAAGAAGCACGTCGTAGCAAGCTTTTCAGTTTTTATGACATGATCATATCATCGCTTTGTTGGAAACGTCTTAACGGTATGTGTTTCTCTTTTATCCTTTTTTTCTATTAGCCTGTCATGATAATAAACCTTGTTACTTATTTAACTTTACATTTTTTCCCGTTATCAAAACTCTCATAGTATCTCAGCATGTACAAGAATATGAAAATAAAATGACATACACGTTTACATTATACATTTATCTGTTAAGATGAACATTTAGATATATAAATATATTTTATATAATAAAGTGCAGTTACAAAACAACAAGAAAATAATAGCAACGTCAAAGTAAAAACGCAGTACAAAACAACAAGTGTAACAAAAAAAAACTCCAAGAAAAACGATTTCCTTCAAACTAGGCTGTTGGAAAACTAACAAAACTAGTATCTGTTCAACAGATACACAATTTCCTTTTTTATTACACTTCCTGTCCTTCTCAATAATTTACGTACCTGTTTCAATTAATGATGATAACAGTAATAATAATAAAAGAATGATTAAAATACAACATCAGCGTTTATACCTATAGTTTATTTATTTATGAACCTTTATCCTGCTGCTTGCTGTGTGTGGAGCTGCCCTATCCTAAGTTTAAGTTATTTTTATATTTAAAGATGTAAGCAAAAACATTACATTTTTAAAAAATCATGACCTTCACTTTCGCGCGCTCATTTTTTTTCTCGATAATTTACGTTTTCAAAAAAGTGGTGAAGGTGATATTATATAGCTTATACTTTCTCTCGTGCAACATAAAGCAAGATAAAATATGATAAAAACTGTGCCGTTTTGCTGCTGATTATTATTTCTTTTGCGACATTGATGATGACAATGTTGATCAGATAGAATAAAAGGAACGAAGGAAGTAGTGCAGGTGCATTTATTTAGCAACTATGCGTGCATGCATCGCGACATTGGCGTGTAATGTATTAAGAATATTATTATTTTTTTTTATGATGAGTATGTAATAACGTGCGTGGCTTGTGTGGCATGACGAGTTTGGCATGAGAAAACAGAGTGCATGTAATCATATATAATGTTGAACAAAGCTTGTACTTAACAGCAGTATTATTTCTAAACAAATATACAAGATTAATTTATATATATATATATAGTCCTTCCAAAAAAAAACTTACTGGTTCATATCATCATCTTCTGCTTCATCGTCAACATTTTTCTTCATTAATCATTATAATCATATCAGTCTTTGGCATCTTTTTATACAAGTATTTATATAATCGTCAATATATATTATTATATGTTGTATAATAATCGTTATCATAAACTCTAGCACAATTTACAACAGGTTCTTCTCTTGCAAACTTGGCGTACACAGACATATATATATATATATATCTAGAGACAAATCGTTAAATATATTAATACACTTTTATTATATGTAATAATGTAAGTATCAAAAAAGTCAACTTCTTTTACCGCCTTAGTCACATCATAATCTACTGCTGTTTTTGTCTCCTATCAAATTACTCGCGAACAAGAAGAATAAACACTGGCAAACCTACATAGCATACACAGTCGTAAAAATTATTAGTTTTTACTTATGTACTTGTTAATATAAATTAGTATTTTTTCATGATTAGCTCAGCTTTCGGTGTGTGTGTGTGTGTGTTTGTGTTTTTTAAGAAGCAGTAACTTTACAACTTAAAACGGTAATAATAATATGAAATATTATGGCATCTTTTCCGTAGAATTTCTCATATTTTCACAAAATGTACAAACTGAAAAAGCTCGTTCCACAAATATTTTTTTCAGCCATGATCATAAAATGAACATAAGCTTGTTGAACGTAATTAAATAGTCAATGTTAAGTATTTCCAAAAAAAGCTCGTTCCACAAATATTTTTTTCAGCCATGATCATAAAATGAACATAAGCTTGTTGAACGTAATTAAATAGTCAATGTTAAGTATTTCTATAATACTAAAAAAATGTACTTAAATGAATTACTACTGCCCATTTTTTGCAACAGAAAAAAAAACAATAAAGAACTAAGTAAATAGGTGAAAAATACTGGATAAACAATTAAAATTAATAATAACAACGGAGGAAATAATTTTTAAAAATAAAAATCAATTATGTTTTACTGATGATGATTAACACAAAAACAACAACAAAAAACTTATACATTAAAAGGGGCAAGGTACACAGTAGTAAGTCATCATCATCCCTTAAAGAATTACTATAAACATACATGGACCATACAGGAATAAGAAAAATGAACAGCTTATTACAGACAACAACAAGAGCAAAAAATGCATTCTGCATACCTTTCTCCGGGAAGAGGAAAGAAAAGTAATAAAAAATACACTTTTCTGCACAACCTCATCATCTAACGTAAGAACACGAAGCATGGCAATTGTTAACCACAGTACTTGTGAGAAAAACTGTAGAGTATTTACAACTATTTATAATAATAATAATAATAATACATTAATAGTGAACAAAAAATAGCAGCAAAGATACCACACGTTTTTACTAAAAAAAGTATGTATAGGTAGTTTATAAATTAATAATAATGATTACACAGCAGTTAAGTAATTTAAGATTTTACTATTAAATATCAATATTTTTATTTAGCAATTAATAATATTGGTTCGGTAATATGTGTATGTTCTGCATTGCCAACATAAATGGTGACTTTCACCAACAAACATTAGTGTACGTGTATGTATGTACATATAGCAGCATCAGCATTATTGTGAATTATTATTATTATTAGCACAAAAATAATAAACTTTCTGTTTTTTTCTTCTCAACTACATCTACCTAACTATGTTATAAATACACGTACTCTACTTTGATCTACGACTTATTTCTACAACCTCTATAAATGTAAACTTTCATCGTTATGTAATATGAACTTATAAATTAATACCCGTTCTTTCATGAAATTCAAACAGAACTTTTTCTATAATTTTTAAGAAGGAAACTAAAGATTTTTTTCTTTTTGCAGTTAATACACAGAATGCAGAAACTTTTTTCAAAGTAAAGAGGAAAATGTGCAGAAACCTTGATAAATTATAATAGCCTGCTATCATATTTTTTGATAAAGGAGGGGACAAAGGTTGGGAAATAATAAATGCATACTGTTTATATTTCATCTTTCTATAAAAATGCGTGGTCCTACTTGTGTGTAGGTAATAGCGTATAATATGCTTCTCAATAATATTTCAATGCCCTTTTCAAGCACTGCAATGCAATACTTATCATTACAATGTGTGTACTGTACATAAATAGAAAAAAGATTATTTTAAATGTACAGTCATAAATACTAGCGCGTATAGAGCGAATTAATTTTTTTCCCTAATGGTGAATATACGTCAATTATTATTGGTTCTTGCCTTTTTGCATTTTTGATTCGGGCGCCTATTTAGTTGTTCATAGTGTGGCTTATTTTTGTGATGTCTCTAGATGGGCAATATTTGCAGGATTTAAGATTTATCTAAATTGTAAAATTAAGTAAACAGCAAAGTGTAGCAGTGATCGTGATACTATGTACTCTACCTACTAGTACCTTTTAAAGTGTAGTACAGGTAATGTATATATTGGTTGAAAACTTTAAATATAATACACGTAATAAGTTTATTTCAATTATCTTACTTAGGGTTTATAAGGTAAATGCGAGGTTTCTTCACGGGAAAAGAGGAAGTTAAAAGTTTTAATAATAATAATATCCTTCCATCTTTGTCACCGTGTGGTATATATATATCTGTATATAACAAGTTATAGCTATGATAATAACAGTAAAAATAATAGTAACAGTGTATGATGTGGATTGTTTTGTTTTGATTCAGGTAAACAAATCAACTCCCCCAACAGAAGCCGAGGGAATCAAATATATCATGAATGATCAATCATGCATATTATAATAATGTAGTAATAATAATAATAACGATAATGATTATAATGTGGTACATTTAACTGCCTAACTCTACTGGTAGTGTGTGTGTGTGGTTTAGTTTATAGAATTAAACTTAACTATTGTACAATACTAGCGATATATAATATTTTACTGAGAGAGCACCTTCGTCCTATGTTTTGAGGGTGGTTTTCTGTACCTCGAGTGAGGTGAACTGGACGATGACTTGGAGGAGAGAGACGGATGTCTAGACAAAGTAATGGAAGGGGATTCTGAGGATACCCCGCAGGTTTGACAGCATTGTCCGGGTAGCTGCACTTTCACATCGCAGGTGAGAGTGGGACACTTTTTCCGGCCACATTTGGTATTTCCATTCTGTATTAGAAAGGAAAAGAACAAAAATGAAAACTGGATTAGCACACGTTGAAACAATTTTTTTTTTGCGTAGACGGCCAAAATCCAAACGTAAATGTAATCTATAGTAAACAAGGGAAACTTACAGTGCACGTGCAGGACACGCAAGGAATATAACCGAAAGGCTCGATGCGATGACTCCATTCAGCTCCATTCTCATGTAACTCTTCGCGGAACTTGCATCCTCCAGCAGAAAGTGTATCTGCTTCAGATGGGCCACGGTTCTGTTCAGAGTATTGTGCAACAGCATCATTGATGGTGTCAGGGTCGATAGCCTTCTTGGGTGGGCAGGCCTTGCAACAAGCGAGCGGTTGTGGATAGACGGCTTCCTCTGGAGCACAATCCATAGCTGGGCATTTTTGACGTGTGCATTCCACCAATAAATTGTCAGACTAAATTTGCAAATGAATATAAAAGAAATGAATTCATAGTGAGTGTCGAAAAACATGCACGGTAAATATTTCGTGTTGTTATGAAAGGCGTAAATTAACACGAGCATAACATGACTAGTTTCATTACTACATTTCGAATGGAGTGAAAACTTACCCGACATGTGCAAGTGGTGCAAACCATGAAGCCATTTGGAGGCATGTATGGGTGCCAAGAAGAGCCAGCCGGGTGGAAGCGGTCCCCTTCAACGTTGCATCCCTGACCCCGATTCGTTGGAGTAGATCGTTCAGTGCCTGAAAGTGCGAAAATTATCATTACAATTTATTGTTATTACTACATTTAAAAAAATATCCAACCGAATATAAAACAAATAAAGCAACTCTCAACAACTAAGAATAAACTAATATACTAGACTACGCAAGAACAGCTACTAGAATAGACCAACAACAACATTACGATAGAATATGTTTTAGAGTTTTGAAAAAGGCATCCAAGCGAGCAATGCATAAAGTGCGCAGAGGCAACACAATATTCATATCGGAAATAAAATGGGAAGAAACTCCTAGCGAGCTTATCAGTACGATGGCAGTTTCGAATTCCCTAAAAAAGGTCAATTAGCGAGATTATACAAAGTGTCGGCGGACGCTAGGCGCCACGTCTCGCTTTTCTTCGCAATCAGTCAAGAGACATTCACACACATGTACAAATATACATACATGCCAAGTGACAAAATGCGATAAAAAATAGCAACGAATGACAAGACAAACAAACTTGTTCCTTTCCAATTCACAGCGTTACACAACCTAATATGCATATTATTATCCATCTGTAAGCACATATTTGCACACACACATATATGTACAATATGTACATATATGATGCATGTAGAGATGGCAAGCAACAACAGTCTAAAAATATATAAATATTTCCGACTAGCAAAACAAGTGAGCCATTTGATGTGCTGTGAAGAAATGGATTCGTTAGAAGAGGCAGACAGATTCATTCGAAGCAAATTGGAATGGCAAGAATTTGATAATGAGTGTTGTTGTTGACAGTTGGCAGAATAAAAGTGTTAAAGGATATTAGCATCATTGATATAAAAGGAAAAACTATAACAAAAAGAGGGTATTTCTGTGATGAGATGAGTAAGCACGAAAGGTATGTTCCCAAATATTGAACAAAATGTGTAACTTACTCAGACAAGATCGACAACATTCTCCGGTGAGCAGAACAGGGTTGGAGCATTCAATAGCCGGACAAATGACAGCTTCACATTTTGCTTGACCTTTGTAGCAATTGCAAATGGAACATGTGTCATTGACTGGGGTCCACTGTGAGTATTCGTCGCGAAGTTTGCCTATTTAGAAAAAAAGACAATACATGAAATGTATGAAATAATATGCACCTGCGCACCACTCAAAATAATGAGCCACTTCATTTTTCAAGTCAGGATGCATCTTTCAACGTCCCTTTTGAAAAAGTTGAGAACAGCCCACAAATGAAGAGGACAAATTACAATAAATCTATCAAGCCATAAATAAATCGTTAAAACGACAACAGTAGTACGCTTACCATCATAGAAGCATTTCCCATTGGGCATTGTACTTGACGCATCATCTTCAGAAGGATCCAAAGAGTAATCAGGGCTGATAATGTTATCCACTGTGGTGGGCAAGCATGATGTTGGCACACGAACCTGCATTGAAACCGCAAAATAAATACATTACAGTAAAAAAAAATAACTACGGAAAATTTCAACTGAATATCTCACTTATCATCATCGTCATATTTAGACTAGGATTTTCAGGATGATTCATAGATTCATCAATGTACACAAATACAAATACGTGTAATGCAAACACACACATTTGAGCCAGGGACCATCATCTTCATCATCATCATAATATTATCGTCAACACGATGCGATGATAACCGCAGCAGCAGTACAAAGAGCAAACTGCAGAAAGAACACACACAAGCACAAGACATGCGATTCCGTTACGCTTCGGTAGAAATACTAAACTACCACAACACTTCACACTTTTTTATCGTCCTGTCCCTGCTCCTTGGATTGCTGTGCAATGATAGCAATATTTTTTATAGGTTATTATTATTATTGCCATTTCCCTCTTCTACTACTATATTATGGGACAAGCAAAACTAGTAAATTGGATATGGAGCACAACTTTTCTAGAAAAACTACGTTTTCTTCCTATTTCTCGTTAAAACACTGTCTTGAAAGCTTTCTCTATCTCTGTCTCTCACCGTCTCTCGTGCCCATGTTACTCAACTGTGTATATATATTTTTTTACAGAGATGCACTACATGATATCTGATCTGATGACAAGATTTATACGTAACACATGCAAAAACTGCAAAATATCTTATCGAACTTGTTACTTGCTCCATATATATATATATATTAGTGTGTGCATGGCGCAACTAGCACACGAAAGTGTGAAATAAGAACAAGGGAAAATGAAAAAGTCAGAGAAGTGGTATTAGGACTGGGGTTGATGCTGTAGACGACGGTAATGACACCAGTGTGTGTGTATGTGTATGCATTGACAGTGTTTCTTTCTCGACAGGAGTTGGTAATGGCAGTAATAGATTTCAAAAAGTATATTAAAATGTCTCTTACGTTTTTGACAATAGTGGATGCCAACAGACTGGAATCATTGACACGAACTACCTTGAACATGGCGTCGCCAGCTTTCAAATGGGCATATGTGAACCTGGTAATACATATAATAAAAACGTTCATAAGTAAATCATATTTAACGAGATGCGACGTTTGAAAAAGTGTTTTCAGAGAAATTGACAAATAAATTCATGCTCTCGGACATTTTATGAGTTGTTATCTACTGTTGTCAGTCAGCAGACGTTCAAAGTACAAAATTGTAACTTACTTGGAAAAGTCGTTGTAGACTCCTTCATGTTCGCTAGCCTCAAAATTATCCAAAATGTAAGACTTAACAGGGAGTCCTTTACTAGACAGTCCTAAAGTTTCCATAATTTCCAATCGCATCAAATCACTCTGTGGTCGTTGGCTGAGGGTAAGCTGGTAATTGAGACCGCAGTCGTGATCTACGCCAATCCAGAGGAGACCTTGAGTTCGCAAGTCGGCGGCAACCCGTTTATTAGATTCGAGCATGAGAGGAGCATCTGACAACTGAGAATCTCCGAAAATCCTGTAGGCCAGACGGCCACGAAGGTTTGACTTTTCTGTCACAATGGAGAGATAAATATTTTCTTCGTAGAGAAGTTGGTAGTGACGAGGTCCCATGCCTGACACAATTTGGCGTGTCATGTTGGAAGCAAGTGTTTTGAATGGCAACTCTTCTAGCACTTTTCGCCCTGTTTCTATTTTTACTGCTGTTGGTTGATGTTCTGATGCGAGTTGAATGTTGTAAGACCAGGAGCCATCGGGCAGAGGGTAAACCCAAGCAAGACCTCCTGGTACGGCTTGGGAGTCTTCTGTCTCCAACACGGTGTCAAAAATGTCACAAGTTGTCCTAAAAACATATGCAATACACACAAGTTCCTCTCATTATTTTGATCAGTCTACTGGCATGAAAAATGACTTTCCCCATGATCATCATTAATATCACTCGTGATTTCATCAAAATATATGTTGAAATGTATTGGGAATAGAAAAAATAAATGAGGGGAAATGTGAAAACTGAATGTATTTTAACGAAAAAAACGTGTTTGAATTTCTTACCTCGCTTGAATGATACCAGTCAATTTGAAATCGGGATTCTTTGACGAGTAAACAACGATGAAAAGGGTGCCTCTTGAGAGTGACTGGAGCTGTTCCAATTCCAAAATGGAACGAACCTCAATTGAGTTGGTGTCGTAAGAAATTTTAGGAATGGTGACCGTCTCTTGGACGCCAGAACCGGATGCATCTTCAATCTTCACAGTAATTGCAATTTCTCTCTCCTCGGCAAACTCACCGTTAAACAGGATGTTACTGTAGATGGAGCCAGTGGACGGTGACACGGTAATAACGGCCATTCCTCCAGATTCCTGAGTATCGAGCAAACATCATTTTATTATAAGCAGAAGCATAACACATGTGCCATTATTTTCAGTTACACTCGTCCATTCGGTACATATTTTCATTCGCTCGTAAACAGCATCAGTTTTATATCAGACATGATAGAAATATGATTATTACGATTACTCACCACTTGCGTTGTTGGGTTCAAAAGGGAGCTGTACATTTCAGTTGAGACATATTTTTGCTTTGCCACCCGTCCTGCAAGGAAACGATCATTGTCACTTCCCACTTTCTCAGTTACCAAAGCCGCGTGAAGCTTCTCTTCCTTCAGCAATTTCCTGTAGACACGGGGAATTTTCCTCCAAACTCCACAAATCTTTCGGGTTTCCTGTTGATAGTTGTTTATCGTCACCTCTTGCTCTTCAACCACATTTCCCTCGTGATCAACAAATTGAACGTATTTTGCTCTTGGCATGTCATTGTTGTAAACAAACGAGTAGTACAGACTCTTGTGAAGGAACATGAAACGACCGGCGGCTAATCCTGCTGCCATTGGTTCTCCCAGTCCGGTGGAGGATTTAATCATGCTGGATGATCGAGGAGTGAGAAGGGCGGCGTATTCCTTGTTGTTGCTGTCGTTCTTGTCATCGTCCTCAGAATTAAATCCGTCAGAGTTGCCTTTGTCCGTACCATCTACAAATTTGTTCAAAAATTTCATTCCAATTAGCATTTAAAATTTTAAGTTTGACGTCGCTACTGTCGAATTCATGGGAGGAGTCAATTTTGAATTTTAAACCACTTACTTCTGTAGATTTCAGGGCACACTTTGCAACACTGGCCAGGTAGACTGATGGCATCATTGCATTCCAGTTTTTGACAGTCACTCTTTACATTCCTGCAGCGAATACGACCCACAATTCTGCGTTTCTTTTGAACCTGTGTAGTTAAATGTTCGAGAATACCGAATTAGAAAATCATGTAATATATATTTATTTACAGCATAAAAATTGCATCAAGCAAATAGCAGTAACAAGCTTTGAATTAAGCACAGTCGGTGAAAAATTCAATTTTTATTTTAAAAGTAGAAATTGAAATCCTAAGATTTCCTTGATGGAACTTGTACGAAAATTGAGGTAATAAAATTCCCAAATTTTAATGCAGAATTCATGTTTCCTGTCGCGCAGCGAGCACACACAACACCCTCATTTTATTTCTCCGACCATATTGCCCCTCAATCGTTGTCATTCAGGTAGCATAACGTCGCCATTAATAAAAATCCATTTCTGTCTCGTGTTGTAGGAAGAATCACAGCTTGTTGACCTAAACACCGCCAAACAAGCCAAAGCTTTCAGAGATCTAGTTGACAAATTAGACAGGGAATCAAACAGGAAAGCCAAGAAAACCAGGGTGATCACTGCGCGTCATTCATTATTATAAAAACGTCCCACATCACATTTCGCGTATCCATCAAGGACGAAAAGAGAGCTTCTAATAGAAAATCTCCGTCCCTCATTTAATTTTTACGTTTCTGTTATTTCATACACACGCTAATTTTTGTGTGTGATAAGGAAAAACGGTTTTCACCGCATGACACACACAGAACATTAAACAACCAGGATGTTTTCCTATTTGTCTCTTGCTCGTCGGAATGATTTTCCCCAGGATTAATCTGGATGAAACCAGATTTTCTCTTCAAATTGAAAAATAGCTCTCGTCCTTTTAAAAAATACACCACCACTACTACCATCATATGATCATCTTGTTTTGTAACGTGACTGCCTTTTTTGTTTCTTCCGTAAATCACAGCTAAAAAATGAAACCACTGCTACTACTGCCCTAGTCATGATGCACCTAAACTAACAAACAACTTGGTAGAGAGAAAACTAACCTTTTTTTCTTGCCTGAAATTCGTTTTTGCCAAATCCCACAAAAATAGGCTCGTCGCGGCAAAATACAATTAAGATGATATAACAGTTGTGATGATAATAATAATACGAGTCACATCGTTTTAGTTAGCATACCACTACTGATATCTTATAAAAGTGTTCCAAAACGGGACTCGGTCTTCCGTGACATTACATTTCAAAAGTGTATTTTGTCAACTTTAGCATCGTTGTGTGTCTGCGTGTGTGCATGTACAGTACTGCATTGTGAAAAGGATGACGATCATTTCCTCCTGTTTATATATAATTACCATTACCACTGCTATCACCGCCGAGCGCCTTTGTGAATCTTTCGTTCAAAGGAAAGAAAAATCGCAATGGCAGAAAATATAAATGAGCATTTTTTTAATTCTTTTTTTTTTGTTAAAAAAGGAGCCACCCACTTTGGTGTAAGGTTTTTTGATTGTGTTCTTTTTTCGCGGTTTGGAATCGCTGCGCCTCATTCTTGAGTATTTCAAAGAAAAAAAGCGTGTCTTTTTACTTGTCACACGAAATAAACAAGACAACCGACGGGGTGAGAAGGAAGAGAAGAGAATGACAAAACACCAAGTCACTTGAATGCAAAATATTTGTCTCTCTTTTCGTTTGTTGTTGTTCTCAATCATTGCATGAGTCACTAAGTAAGAGTGAAGGATGAAAGAAAACAAATGGACTGAATGGATTCAAGTGAATGATCCCTGCCTCATTATTATTCTGTTTGTTTAAGTGTGGATTTGCTTTTACACATTTGCCAGTTTACAAAATTGTATTTTTTTGCTTTCATTCAAAAATATTAAGCTATATGAACGAACCAAGTTGAACCTCAATAGAAAGAGAGAAAAAAGTGGAAAGCGGGAAAAGTAAGATTTATTTTAGGGGAGATTTTACTTAACATCCGTAACGACATGAGGATTGCCCAATTGTGCATTTTAAAAATAAATGGAGGGAATAATGTTTTTAATTTAAAAAATTTCGCTAATGTCAAATATGTGTTGGAAATATTCGTTGAGAATGCGCCATGAAGCCTACTTTTTTAGTTTTATTTTTTTACCCCCTCCACCACCACCACCACCACCCCCTGCCATCTAATCGGCACGACTGCTTTTGATTGAACTACATCAAAAAAATCCCAAATTTGCCAGAACTGAGTAATAAAAAAGATTGCAACAATGCCTTTTTTAAAGTCTTACGTGGCTCGGTAGCCGTTGCATTGTTGCCAATTACGAGAAGCCGATTAATTTGTGTTTTTTGGAGAGGCTACAAAGTATTCTGACAAAGACAAGATGGGAGGGGATGATTTTTTTATTTTGAAATGCAAATTGCATTATGTATAAAAATGATAATGATAATTGCTTTTGTCCTTTTTCAAGAGAGGGGATTCATGATGACGATCATGATGATTATGACGTTATCAAGTGCAGAACTACTTGAGTTGTGTAGAGAAACTGTCGCTCCTTGTCAGTTCGTTGCATAAACCTTTTAGAGGATGTACAAAAAAATGTGTGTGGATATACATGATTTTTAGGTGGTGAAAGGTTAAATTAGTAGAGTAAGACTGCATTGTTGTTTTGCGCTCAAGATGGAAAGAGACAGGATGCTTGTTGTTCGTCGTGTTGTGTGGTTTGCATTACTGATTGTTGATTTTTTTCTTCTTCTTCTGCTTCGTTTTCGTCTAAAAAAGATTTGGTGTGGTCAGCAGTCGTGGTAAAATATATTGACCACCACGACCACACACTAGTTTTTACTCAGCTATTGGTATTTCTATGTGTGAGAAGAAGAGACCGCAGACAATGTGCTCCTGATTGTTTTTTTTTTCTCTCTCTCTCTTTGCCGTGTGTGTATACACAACTTTATTCTAAATAAACGAATGAACGGTTAATGAGTTGTTGTTGGCTTCTGTGGTGCTCACACAGCTACTGCAAAAAAATATTGTTCGTATCTTTTCGATAAAGAGATGATCTCTAACTCGACTAAAGTCTCTTTTTCGCGAGAGGGAGAGAGAGAGAGAGATAAGGAGATAAAATGCATTTAACCCACAACAAACAGCAGGAGACTATTAGAACAGCTCTAGCTAGTGAGCTAGCAGGGTATATAGAAGCTATATAGCAAGAAGAAGAAGCCTTCAAAAAGTAGACGACCTTCAATAATTCTCTTTGATCATCATCATCATCATCAACATGATCCTCGTTGCCGTTTTGTGTAAAGCCAAGTCGTGGTGGTAGTAGTAGTAGTAACCCAAGCTCGTTTTTTGTTGGGCAGGTATCTCTCTCGTTTTATGAGTACCTACACGCACACAGGTAGTAAAAGAGTAGTAAGCAAAGGGCAGCAGATGATGATGACGACGATGAAAAAAAGATGCGAGGAATCGGTCAACATCAAAGTGAAACCAATTTAGGGCCTTTTCCAATTTGCATATTATTTGCCCATTGCCTTTCAATCCGTGTACTACCACCACTCTACTGCCACCACTACCTATATTATTGGATCAAAAAAGTGAGTGATGTGTGTTGTGTGTGTGTACGATAAAAAACAGAGATTATATAGATATACAACAATAATTTTTGTATTATTTATATTATTACCATTAAGTAGTTTGGCCTTTTATTGCAATTACTATATTACTTTACAAACTTTTAGGCTCCTTTTTTATTATTATTACACCATTTTTTTTTCTCTCTCTCTCTCCCTCTCGCTCTTTCTTCTCTTCTCTTCTACTAACTGACGACTTTGATGATACCATTTTGCAGAAAAAGGCATCCTGTTCGACATCGTTGTTGTCAGAGAAGTAGGAATATACCTGTGTAGTTTAGTGGTTGGAGTCAAAGACAAGAACCCCGTCCCTCTTTAAAAGCCAATCATTTTTGATAGAAAATTCCATTCCATCGTCTCACACCGCTGATGAGGATAATGATGAGGATGAACAAGAGATTTATTTGCCGTTGCCCCTTCATCTACTGCTATTTTGCTGCTATTTATCTTGTGACTACATTCATTTTTCACTCATTCAATCAATCGATGGTACAAGTAAACGATATTATATACATGAGAGAATGATTATATTATCTAGGCATTTCTTAATGGGCTCAATTACCAAAAAAAATCTCTCTTGCTCTCGCTCTCTGTACTTTTTTGTCCATGTAGCATGATTACCGTGTTTTTGGGTGCGTTTCATTTACCTTGTGTGTTTAGAATGTGGCTATTTTGTAGGAAAAAGTTGAAATGAGGATTGAATGACTGAGAAATGAGCAGCCTGCCAGAGTTTAGTCAAATGCCGAATCATCATTACACACCACTACAATGTAGTCACCGAGCAAATCAGATCAGATACAGAGTGTACCCACACTGGCATGTACCTCTTTTTAAACTGGCGAAAAATATTGTGACTGGTCATGTCGATGCTACTGTGTTGCTGTTAAGAACGAGCTGACGATGTTGATGATGATGATGATTGTGCGTGTGCAGAATTTATTCATTCATCCACCATTTGGTATGCAAATCAGAGTTGTGTCGCCACTAATACGTCACCTATTATGCATTAATTAATTTTTCTCTGTATCGGTGGTTGGTCCTGGTCGGACGGTTGGTAAATGAGCCATAAAAATGAGTAGAGTAGTTAAATAGTTTGTTGTAGAAGGAGAGAGAGAGCGATAATAGGGTAGTTTATAAATACCTAGTTTTTTTCTCTCTCTCTCTTGCGCACGACTACGCAGTCAGACAGGCATATATTATCGTTTGTGAGTGTGTATATTGTACCGAGATTATATACACACAGCAGCAGCGACGACGAGGTGTTGTGTAAAGTAAAGATTAACAAAAAAACAGTGTACCCAGGGATAGAAAAATCTAATAGTAGTAAGTAAAGCAATAAATAAATAAATAATCTTTTTTCGTCTTCTTTTGGACTGCTTTTATGGCTCTCTGGCTACTGCAAAAATACCTCAAGTCGGTGGCGCAGATAGCGCTCTAAAACTTCTCCTGTACTGGGACTGCTGCATATACATATGTACCCCCTCAAAAATGTACAAATATTTATTATAAACCTATGTTGAATGTGGAATAATGATTAAACTATATATACAAACATATATAGTATAGCTCCTCTCATTTTTTTGCACGCACGCAAAATTTATGGGAGGTGAGTTTATAAAAAGTTTATATAATAATCTCATCATCATCATCATCAACATCATCGTAACAAATATATATGCATACTTTGTTATATATGGATGGTGTGTGTCAGAGAGAGAGAAAAAATATGCAGCAAAAATAAATATAAGAAAGAATTGGTCGAGTGTGTGTGTGTGTGTTTGTTGCACTATAGCTTTTCTTGCACTGGTAGTCCACCACGTAAACGAGAGAAGAAAAAAATATTGTAATAATTTTTATATTATTATTCAAGTGAGCTGGGCAGTCTGGCGCTACTTATTTAAATGAATTATCCGTCTCCCCGTCGTCGTCTTACTATTTTATGTATGTTTACAATTACAATTATATATTGAGTCTCTCTCTCTCTCTCTCTCTCTATAGCCGAGATGCTACATTTATTAGTACTACTACTGTTGCTGTTGATCTGATACTGCTGCTGATGTTGGTTCTTGTACAAAAATCTCTACTGATTACTTCTTGTTTTTATTGTCTTTTTGTATTTAGTTATCTACGCGAGAGTATTTATCATTATCATCATCCCAATTTTCATCTCGTCAGACTATACCAAAAAAGAGTTAGTAGAGCTGCTAACTTTACTTTGCTATATAATGTGTGTGTGTAGAGGAAAAATCAACTTTTCTAAAGGAGGTCTGATTTATGATTGACTGTGATTTGATGATGATGAAGTGTGATGATGATCAACAAAACAATTTGCAATGAAAAAGCACAACAAGGGAGATAGCGAGAGAGCAAGCGAGATACAAATTAGGAACTGTCAAGGCTGTTTTATATATATGACAGTTTTTATGCACATTTTCTCTATAAAATTTTTCCCACGAAATAAAATACCAATAACAATAGTAGTAAAAATAACACGTACGAAGCCGTTTATCAACAGCATTTTAGCTTTTTTTCTTGTTTCTCTCTCTCCCTCTCTCTGTTTCTCTATTTGACTCATTTCTCCATAAATGGACACTTTATATACACGGCTTCTTCTCGAGTCTGTCATTTTTGTCCACTTTGGATGAAAAAATTTTATTGGTACTTTTTTGGCAGAACGTCATTTTGTTTTATAGCAAGCAATTGCAAAAAAACACACACGGCACACCACAAAAATAATGATTTGCTGTTGCACCTTCATGAAAAATAAGCAGACCATATAAATATTCCTCGGCAATAATCTTGCGCTGGAATGTTGCAAAAATAACTTTACTTTTTAGTTGCTGCTGCTGGGGCTGTTGTAGTAGTTGTTGTTGTTGTTCCAATTTGTAAATTATATTTTATTAGCTCTGGTTTTCATTTTCACATTACCCCTCTGGATGCTCAATAAATGTTTGAGACATAAATTGGAAGACATGTTTCTCAACAGAGATTTTTGTATCGCCCCCAGCCAAAATCATCATTGCTTTGAATTTACGGGTGGGCAAAAATACCGAGAAGCACAGCAGCATTTAACCAGCAGCAATATTTTTATATCCCAGAGAGTTTGATCATCAGAAGAGCATATATTTGAAAGTTGCAGAGCAAAATAACGAAGCCACGTCGTCATCAGATGTATTAGCTTTAGTATTTTTTATAAATTAAAAAAGGTTACAAGAGCCACTGGATTACACACACACAAATATGCATAATATGTGCACATCAGGAGAGAGAGAGAGAGAAATGTGATGCTAAAGGAGTTGCTGTTTATTTTTTTATAGATTTTTCTGCGTGAAATAATTTTCTCTTACACTTTTCGCGATGAATTCAATGTTGCTTATTTGTTGTGTCTACACTCGTGATGATCATCCTGATCAGCTTTTGATGTACCGAGGGTAGTAATCACCCTCCAGAAGGAGGAGTAGAAATTTTTTTTGCATTGCAAATTTTTTGCCCTTCGGTAAATAGGCACCAACCTCAGCTATAAATATACGGACGTGGTAGTAATAAAAAGTATTTTTAAATCCGGCGATGCAACCTGATACGTTTATTTTTTTTATCCTCATCATCACCCGACATCATTGCCCTCTTCTTCGCCGCTACTATCGCTGCTGGATTTCTCTTCCTTGGGAAATAAAAATGCGGGTGCGTTGATGACTTTGACTATTCAAATTTTTTGTGTGTTGATTGACCGGAGCCGAGGCAGTAAGAAAAACAAAACTCGTCCTCTACTCACTTTTTTCTGCGCTGAGGATAAAAAAAATCTGTTTCTGGACAGCCGCTCGTTGCTCTTCCCTTGGCACTCAGTGCCAACTTTGCATTCCGTGTTTCCTTCCTTTAATATTTTTATTTCTCACACACACACATACACATACACATGTACTTCATCAGCATGTTCATTTGTGTAGGTATGCGTGCTTGTATATATTATTTTACATCTGCATATCTTCCATTTTCACGTTTACCAAATAAACTGACATTTTTATTGTATTTCTGTTTTTCTTTCTTTTTTTTCAAGGAAAAACTTTCATCCTTCTATATCCATTCCATTTTTCGTAACTTTTCAATTTTATTATTACCAGATATCATCATTGCATTTTTATGTATGAATTTAGACACAGAGATAGCTAGAGTGAGAGATGTAAGAGTACATACTTCTGCATGTACTTGGATCACTGCATCATCATATTTTCTTTGAATCAATATAAATTGACAGGTTTATTGCGTCAGTCAGCAACAGAGAGAGAGAGACCAAATAATACAAACCAAGACTGAGCGAGAAAACTATTTGAGAAAAAATATATAAAAAAAACTAGGTCTATATCACCACCTCATAATATTATCATTTCGTTTACAACTACAACAACTACTGCTACACGTCACCAAAAATATTCTCCGTTCAAAAAAAGCAAAATACAACGTACAGCTTGAAAAACAACAAGAAAAAAATCAGTCCCATTTTAAAAAAATTCTAGAACGTGTATTAAATTTTCTTGTCAGTTTAACAAGTGCAAAAATGTATGAAAAATACATTATATTATACACAAAATATAACACAGACAGAGAGGAGAACCAACACGCTCATTTTTCTACATCTCTGTAGTTGTGAAACTGAAGCCAAGAAAACACTGTCGTTGTTTTACCGATGATGATGATGATGATGATTATGATTATCATCATATAGTAGCAGCAGTGGTACTGCCACTACTTTAGTTTATATATCCCTTTGTATCTGTAATATTTTTCGTGCTGACTGACTGACTCTCTCTCTCTCTCTCTCTCTATTGAAACAAAAATATATAATATTTTTTTGACTATTGCTACTACTGCCTTGTGAAAGTATGGACTGTGAGCAGCACTGAGAGAAATGACGGTAATAATATTACTAATAATGCATATATTTTTTTCGTATGCAGGAACTGATACAACCAACAACATTTTAAAAATCAGTCGAGAAAAGAGATGAGATGAAGTAGGAGAAGTGAGTTAAGGAAAAAAGGATGAATTCTAAAAATAGAACAAGTCAGTTCATGAAAATTTTGCATGGACTCTGCAATTGCTGCTGCTCTGTAGAACTGTTGTTGTTGCGGTTGTTTTCACTTTACACACGTATATACAGAGTATTGGTATATCTGACTCGTATGTGTGTGTGTGTGAGAGAGAGAGAGAGAGAGTGAAACGGGCAAACAAGTAATGCGGAGAAAAGAGGAAATATATCAGTAAACGAAAATGACATGATGACGACGATGATGATGATGATGATTGTAATCATGATGATGGGTTTGTATTGAATAAATGCGATTCCTTCGATGAGAGGGTATAGGTGGATATGTAGGTATACATATACGTATGTTATTTTTTCTGGTGCATTTGCAGTCTCCTATATAGCCACTCCAACACCACCACCACCACCGCCGCCAACAACAACAGCAGTAGTACTACTATTCTTGCTTGTTTGAATTTTTATGAGGAATTCAGGATTTTGATATTTTCTCGCATTAGCAATGCCACAACAAGGAAAAAGGGTTCTCAACATGTTGGCTAAAATGATTACCTCAAAAGATTGGTAATATGGTAATGTTTTTGTGATTTCCCCTCCCATTCCAGTAGTTACAAGGAAGAAATCGTACAAAAGTCACAAGTAGTTTTTATCATTACAACCTGCCGTCAGAAAGAGAGAAAAAAACGTTGAGCAACCAACGGTCACATTATCCTCATCATCATCATCATTTTGTCAAGAGCCTATCATGAAAGATCCCTACCGAGCACTAAAGAATGAATCAACTTGACCAGTTAAAATGTACACATGTAATATGCCTGCTTGGACATCTTTTTGGTGGTTTGGTGGTGTGCGCGTTATATCGGTTGGTCGCCTGCCTCTGTCTCATTAACGAGATCAACTGATTTGTAACGTGACAAAAGGCTATTGTTCATCCATACGGAAAAGAAGAAGAAGAAAAAAAAGAAAAACTGGCAGAGAGATACGAAAGGGGTTGTAACTTGCAGAAACGAGATGAAATGAAGTGTAACGCCTTTATATTAGGCATGACGTAAAAGGTAGAGAGAGAGAGAGAGAGAGACGGAGAAAAAACGGCAGCATCGTGTCATTATGTTAACCATATTACCCAAGAATGACAAAACTATGTAATAATAAGTAGCGCCACGATATTTAAAAGGCAGGAGTCTATTATACGTGCGTATATTTTTTCCTGTTGTTTCTTTCATTCATTATTTTTGTCATTTAATGAGCATCATCATCATCATCATCATTTGCTTTCCTCTGCTCTGCAAACTCTATTCTTTTTGTGTATCTTGTCACGACGTCGCTTGAATTTTAACGGAATTAACCCGACTTTTGTAGAGCCCACTGACAGCCCAGCATATGTTTTCGGCACTTAATTTTCTCATTTCCCCCCTATACAATCCTCATATCATCATCCTCAATCCAAAATTTACTACCAAGCTTGCGATAATAATGCAGATACATACACACATGACGGCACCATACAACATAATTTGTTACTTGGTCCTGCTGCTACAGGAAAACCAATTACGATAAGCTTTTCTATTCTCATTTAGTTTTTCTGCTAACTACTTCCCCAACTACACGAGAACATAAGTACAGGGAAATCTGCTGCAGTTTATCAGTGTATTTTTTGCAAAAAAAATACTACTTGTACATACTTGTATTGGTGAAAAAGTCCTTTATGTTGCCAACTACGAGTCAGCAAGGAGCAAACCTTGAGAAAGAGTTTTGTTTCTTGGTCGTAATCACTCACAAGAAAAAGTATGTGTGTATCCCAAGTAAAAGGGAAATGGGTGCATATGTGCAGAAACAGCAGTAGCAACAGAGAAACTTGCTCGTTTATGCATTTTATCTCCGTTGTTCTATTACTGATGATGCGATGGGAGTGGTGGTGGTGAGAGGGAAGAAAAGTATCATTGCTGCTGTTGCTACTCCTGAGCTCACATGCTGTTTTGTTATCATCACTATTAAAACTACTCTATTGCCTTTTAATGGGATACAGAGGGACAGTGGAGCCAGTGACGCGATTCTCTCTCGGTCAAAAGAGAGAGAAATAGGCACTAGACGACGATTCGACGGTACAACAACAACAGCAGCAGTAGCATAACAAGTAAAGACGAACTAAACGTGAGGAGACTTTTCAACTGTGAGAGACGCGAGAGAGATTCATTGCTGTGGCGGCAGTAGTATATATGAATAACGAATTAGTAATCAACCGTATTTTTTATTTTGTCTGCTTCATTGCTATTGTATCTTTTACTTGGTTTGGGGAGAAAATTGTCTTTTTTACTTTTCTCCCTATAAATAAACAAGCATCCACACACACAACTTTTTTATTGCACTTTAATATGCTCCCAATGGCGAAAATCTATTGGCTTGAGTTTATTGAGGGAATGTATATTTTTTCGTCTGGTTTATTTTACGACAGATGTAATCCTGTATGGTGGCTTATGATAAAAGGATATATAGAAAGGCTGTGTGTGTGTATAGAGATATTTATGCGGTGTGCGCTGTAAGCACGTCATGATTCATTTTCACGGAGGTTTTCTTCGAGGTGAGAGTAATAAAAAAAGTAAAACAGTGAATGCTGATGATGCTGTTTGCTGCCACGGCATATTATAGTTTTCATCGTCATCGTCGTCATCATCATCATCTCACTAAGACTTTTTACTTGATTTTTATTTTTTAAAGTGTAAGGCTGTGGCTTTGATCTGAAGATGATCTGAAGGTAAAATCTGTGGTGTGTGGTTATTATGAATGCACAGTAGCGTACTCGAATAAGTTGTGTGTAATAATATTGCAGAGAATAGAGTGTTATAAGAGAGCCGTGCCGAGGAGCCAGCCAAAGTCATCATCCATGTCATATGCATAACATAACAGACATCACACATATCGTCACTATATCATCGTCGTCGTCAGCAGCAGCAGGAAAAACAGCCATAGCAGCATCTCGTCATCGACATTCACGAGAAAAAAAGAGAAAACCATTCGTTTGTTGTAATGTAATGCAGAGTGGCGCGACTAATTGCTGCATGTTGCGTTGTTGCCACTTTCTTGACATTGCGGACAATGTTAGAAATTTTTGTTAGAGAAAAAGACGAGGGAGAGAGAGAGAGGGGCAAAAACTAAAAATAAATGGATGGACATTGGCAACGTCCTAATGGCTTTTCTTACTGGTAGCATTTATTTCATTCATTCGTTTGAATGAGTGCGTGTATGTACAATATGTGGATGTCTACATGTTTTAGGAAAGCCGTAGAGACATATGCATTGTAATGCGTCTTTAAATTCATTATGATGTGCCACTAATGAAATCTGCATGCAGTCTATTTAGCTCGGTTGTGATTTTTTTATGCATTCTCTCATTAAAATTACTCTATTTTGTGGGGGGCTCGTTGCGCGCGATCTTGAGAGGCTTTGTCAATTGCCTTTACGACGAAATTCCATAAAAAAAACTGTTTAACAACTCACAAGTAAGTACCTACATATGTGGTTAACTTTATGCATTATGCATGTCTCTTGTTTTGTGGCGTGTGTGTGGATTGTGAATAGAAAATGGACTTTTAGTTGGATGGTTGATAGTATTGCACCAATAATAGCACAATACATGAACAAGCATAACAAGATACAGGATGGCACAAATGTCTAAATAAATTCCGTTCCAAAAAAAATGTTTTACGAGAAATAGTAAAATATCATAAAAAGGTCATCATGATCGTCATCATGATCGTGATCGTGTGGTTGTAACTCGTACGTGCCACTGGAATATATTATTAAGCTTTTTGTAATTTGCCAAATTGTTGTGGCGAGGTGCATCGCTTGCACATACACATAGTCGCGCACACAAGTAAATACTCCATTATGCATTCCATTTTTTGCAGAATTTTGCCACTGAGAAAATTAGAGCGACAAAGAGAGAAAAAATTAAATTTTCGTTATCTTATTTACTTCTCTAGCTGGATCCCTCCTTCTGGACCTTGTAGTATCTTTCGTCATTTTTTACACTGCCTTCCCTCTCTCTCTCGCAGACTGTCGTACAAAACATACGGCTTTTGAGGAAAGTGCACA
>JAHZNB010001541.1:0-25795 GCA_027744295.1 Callyntrura guangdongensis
AAAAAGACAAAAGTTCCACCTTTCATCTCAATTCATTCTCTTCTATTGGCAGTATATCAGACGTACAATGAGCTGTTTCTGTTTAGCAGAGAGAGAGAGATGAGAAATGGTTAGTTGATTCAGGAAAAGAATGAGTGCATCTAGTCTGGTCGTCGTCAGCGATCAAACTGATACCATATAAAAACTCTTCAACTTCTCATCCTGCATTCAGCATATTGCAACACTGCAAAAGCCAATGTTGTGGTGGCCAAGAAGTGACTCAGACTCCGAAATGGAAAAGAGATCAACGAAATTGTGCAGAACAAAAAACACACTCCATGACAAAAAAATCACTGCTAAAAGTAGATCATGCTATTACAAATATTCATTTACTTCATCCACTCAAACAAGATCAAAGGGAGAGATTAGAATATACAATATTGTAAAAAAATCCTCTTGGTACTGGACTATGAGTTATAGAATTAGAATACCGAGAAACATGAAGTTTGACATTGCATTATATGATGTTTGGTTAGGAATATAATAATAACTGTCTGGGTTGATAATGTTCACGAGGTTGTGGCAAATTCATGAAGTTCTTTATTTATGAGGGCTGATTAGTAAAGTTGTGCAGATTGAGTTATATAAGAACGCCCTTCGTGTGCACACTTTCAATCCGTGACGCGTAGTTGATTTTGCCACATACCATTTAAAAATTGCTCAAAACCGATACAACAACCTGTTGGTCGGCGACTTTCCTATGTTACGTAACTACTTAATTGGTCGCAGTTTTTTCGTTTACTATTTACATGTGAACTCATGTAAATTACGTGTACACCTCTGTCGGTTTTAAGTTTACTTTACTTTACCTACTACCGGGTTAGCTAACGATGAAAGGATGAAACATTTCAACAAATACCATTAGTCACTATCAACAACTTTTTTTACTCACTGTTTTTTTTACTTTACTTTGACTTTCCTGTTCATTTCTCCTTGTCATTTGTGAGTTCTTTCAGGAACACAAAACCAGTAAGGATGTTGGTATCGTCGTCCTAAACATTTTTCCTGCTGCCACTATGCTCAACAATCTAGTCAAGTACAGATCTAAAATCTGAAACAAATTAAAGCTTTTATTCCTGTTTTTCAACACTAAGTTTTTGAAGGCTATAAGTTGTTTGTAAGTAACCTTTGTGGTTTCTACTTGATTTCGCAGACACTTCAAGGGTAGCAAAACACTGGTAATGATCGTGTTAGTTAAATTGACCATTGCAAGTTTTCAAGCAAATCGTCCTTTCCGACGATAATAATAATTGTCATGTTAAAAGGGAAACGATATGAAGTAGTAAGATCCAAAAAGAACATGTTTAGAAGTGACACTACTGCATGTCGGCTCTGTCACAGTGATATTCCCAATTCCCACCACGGAGCTGCCATTCATGATATTTCACGAAGGTTACGCAGTGGAATCCAATAATACAAGCAGGCTTCTTCGCTTTGGACAGCAAAATAATAAAAAACGACGACATGACGTGTAGTAACAATGCGCATATCATTTACCGTTGTTGTTATTATAACGTATATAATAATAATATGTACAACATTTTGTGTGCAGGCTACAACGTGCAGCATTACAACATCTCTTAAGTAAAAGTCTACATGGTACCATGAACAATGAACCGAATGGCACCTGCCACTTCATATTATTATTTTGTAGGTGTGTTTTTGTAAGAATGACTGATGATGATAGTGAGTGATAATAAGTGGTGCTGTTGTTGCAACGAACAATCACAAAACAATGCGCCACAATCATTTACTTTGATTGTTTTCGGGGGAGGGAGGCACCAGAAAAAAAAACACGGCTGACTTTCCAAGCAACTTGTAACATCCAGTTCATTTACTAGTGACAGTGCCCTCGAGGACTGTTGTTGGTATAACATATTGCACGTGTGCAGTGAAGCAATAAATATAAATTTGTTTATTAACGTCTCAACAAATTATGAAGTTTTGTAGAATATTTTGGTTGGAACTTGACAAATTGTAAATTGTGTTGTTGCTTTGTACTCATGGTTGGTAAATTGTTCAAATTAACAGAAAGCCTTATCAATCGATAACCTGCAAAGGTTCTACTAGGTAAAACCAAACATAGAACAACTATAGTTGATAGTAGGTAAGCAAGTGGATGAAGTGTATTACAGGTTCATATAAATTATTGTTTCACTAATTCCAATTTTTGCAGTTTTGCTTTACATTTTGTCATATAACTGCACAATTTACAGTTCCCAAACCAAACATATACATACATACATATTATGTACTTTTTGGCTTGTACAAGCTGAAATGTCTATATCGACATCATTACACTAAATTATTAAGTGACGAATTCTGTCCGTCTGTCCGTCTGTCCGTCAGTCTATCCGTATGATAACTCGAAACCGGTTTCGAATTTTGAGATTCTGTTTTCACCAATTGGTTTCTCATTCCTTAAGCTCCAGTGGTAGTAATTTTGGAGTTACCAGGTGAAGCTTTGTGGCGCCCACAAGGTCTTCAAAAAGGACCATCAGTGGTAACTCAGTAACTGTTAGGAATTTTGAAGTTCTGCTTTCACTTCATCTACTAAACACTTTATGCCATTTTGGAGCTTCAGGGTGACGCCATGTTGGGCCCACAAGTCCTCAAAAAGGTCTATCAGTGGTAACTAAGGAATGGTTAAGAATTTTGAAGATCTGTTTTCACACCTTACTGGTGAAGTTGGTGAGAGGTTTGGAGGAAATTCTGGAGGGAATGTTGGAGGGTGTTTTGTAAGTAGGTTTGAAGGTTTTTTGAACACGCATCAAGTGATTACTTCGTCAATTTACTACTATTACTTTGTAGGTGTATTCTCATCTAAGCATGGATCGCATTCGCAATTCACAAGTGAAATATCTAAAGAATGTTTAATTACAACTCTAGTTGCTAACTTTTTAAAGACAGCTTTTTGGTTATCCTAAGCTCTTCTATTATACATAACATACATTTGCCACCGTTTTACATACTTTTTTTTTG
This sequence comes from Callyntrura guangdongensis, assembly GCA_027744295.1. Classification (NCBI taxonomy): domain Eukaryota; kingdom Metazoa; phylum Arthropoda; class Collembola; order Entomobryomorpha; family Paronellidae; genus Callyntrura; species Callyntrura guangdongensis. The sequence goes on from JAHZNB010001541.1 coordinate 3,022, forward strand.
TTTTCAGACCTTTTGGAGAAATGTCGTTTTCTGGCTTTCGGTTACATTCCGATTTTGTCTGGAAAGACAACCGTTGATTTCCCAAGACGGAAGCGAGAAGGAGCACCATATGTATATCAACATACATATGTACTTTCAAACATATTACTCCACTATCAACTAACTAAACAACTAACTGCAAGCATAATTGTATCGAACAATGAAGCACGGTTATTAGCGTATACCTAAGTGTATTATGATAACTTCTATGTGTAAATATTCACGTACCTCGTTTTATATTTATTATTAAACTTTCTTTCGTATGTGCTTCGAAAGTCAGCAACAACGGAACGTCGTCACCACACATTCGGAAAAGTGGAGATTGACATGAAGATTGGAGTAATACAATTTAATCATTTCTATAGAAGAGTCGTTGATGATAAGATAGAAAATGGCAAAAGCCACAACAAGCAGTATCGAGTTTTTTCTTGGTATGCATACTTACAATTACAAAGTTTAGTAGAAAGACGACATGCTTGTGCGAGTAAAGGGACAAAACATCTTCCTTCCCACATGCGAAGATTCACTTGACTTGAGAAGTTCTCGTCGTCAGTAGTATATATGCCTACATATCGTACCTTAACATTATTACGTGAACAGCAGACAAATATAGGACTACCACTTAATAAGTGTAAGTGTACGGGATATGGGATTTGAATTCGACTTGATGATAACTGCGATGCGATGAGGACGAGAAGGACAAGAAAAACCACGATGATGAAGTGAGCTAGATTATGAATATGAAAAAGACACACACGACGACCGTCTGCCTTTTTCTCTCTCCCTCTAAATACTCGACTGTCTCCCTGCACAGTGCAGCCTTTTTTGATAAAATTATACTGATAATGATGATGTAGACATGAAAAGCTACATAACATTATTATTATTATCATTACTTTGCTTTCTTTCCAATTACCACCACCATGCTTATTGTGTTGTATCTGCTCTAAACAAATGAACCCCATGCCAAAAGAAAACACCAACTTTATCATTTGTGTGTGTTTCGCTATTAAACATGAATATTTCTAAAACTTGCCTTTATAGCAATAGACCACATACACTGCTGATACTGCTGTCCCACTGTGTCGCTGGTCTCTTATTCAATCATATTTCACTAATACAACAAATCATCATCACCGTCCTCGTCGTCAGCCTTCTTGCAAAAAACTTGGTATTATTGATACGTATGGACCCGTACACTTGGATTTTGTTGGGCACTATTTGCTTGACACGTAGATGGTTGTAGAGATGAACTTCCTTGGTCCCAGTGTGACTTGTCCGTGTTGATGAGTTTTCATGCATGGTAGGAGAGATAAACATACATTATTATCATTGTTATTATTATTAAACAGGCTTTATATGCCATTTCGTTACTGCGTGATTATTTCTTGGTGAATATTGCTATATGAAGTGTCCTGTAATGATATGACGATAGCTGATTCGGTGTGCACAACCAACCGTACGGCCAGGGATTTTTCAAAGATGTTCATCTTGTTTGTCTGTGCTGCAGCTTCGATTTAGGACTCCAAACAATCATCATGTTCATTATGATAAATAGTCGACGAGTCAAATCTTTCAGCGTTGTTCAGTCTTTATTAATCCTCATTTGTTTGACGTGTGTTGAAAAGTGTGGTGTTCTTTGGTGCTGACTGTAATATTTACAATTGTTGCAAATGCTACAGATAAATGACAGCAAAAAATGTTTTTGTGGCTTGACGGGAAAAATAGAGAGTCAGCACGACGATGACTCGTATGTGACTTTTTAGCAAACGAGGAGTAAAAACTAAAGTATTAAAAGTGAAAAGTGGAAAAGATAAAACTGAACGAAGGAAAATGCTATCGCTATATTTTACGCAAAAGTAACAACTCGCAAATTTTACATAGTGTAAGAAATATCCATCTCTGTAGCCAGTCGACCATTTTTTTTTGAAAAGTGTGTGGTTTCGCATTTTGTTCCATGTTTGTTATTGCAAACGAGAACAAGAAATACAATCAGAAAACAGATCTGGTTCTATCAGTGGTACTGTCACTTCGTCAGAAGATCTGCTTGTAAAAAGTGAGGAAAAAACTCAGATCAAAGATAAACTGGACGAACACGAAAACTTCATTGGTTTAAAATTTTGTTCGTACGAAGTACGTAGACTTTCCATTTTACTTTCAACGTGGTGGCCTTTACATCATACAACATGATACAAACATTTAAAGAAGTAAAACTTTATTAAAGCATTTATTTTATTTTGTTTACGTTTTCGGCGATTTATGGCCAATATTTGTCGCTTGTAGTATAGCAATTTATTGTAAGTAAGTGTATGTTTAAGAATAAATAATGAAACCGTTTGTAATGTTGAATATACGCTTTTAAAATGTTATGGGTGGAAATGTGAAATGGTTTCAATTTAAAATGTCAGTGCCCAGCCCTTAGTGTCGTGCGTTAGATAACAGCAACAATAACAATGGAGCAGGAAGAAAGTATCCAGCTTGTAACTCATACGGCCGAGGAGTATGAAAATCTTCAGGTGATGGCAAAGTACTGGAGATCAAAGTCTCTCCCGGTAGTTTGTGTGCCACCACCACCCACTCCATTAGGGACAGCAAACCAGCCTCGAGAGGCATCTTTTTTTGAAAGTCAGCAACAACCGCCGCCACCTCCACTTTTACCGCTACTTCATGCTGTAAAGCCACCCCTGGCTGAAATTAGAGAAAGCTCTATGGATTCAGATGGCAGGGGTGGAGGAGGCACCAGAAATTCCAGCATTCGGTCTGACAATACAAATAATACGATGCTAACTACCACGGAAAAAATGGGGTCCGATAGGATGCGAGGAGGTAGCAATGCTAGTGGACAAGTATGTGTTTTATCTGTAGCATTTAACCCCGACAAAATAGTTGTTCCGGTTATATGTTAGTTTGACTTTGACTACATATGATGAGCTAATAACAGTTTTATTTTTGATAATTACAGGATGCCCGTGATTCAAAGAAAAAATCAGAATGGAGAACACTACAGCAGCATTATTATCCTGAGGGTCAATGGGGTTGGGTTGTTACCATTTGCGCAGTAACTTGTCATGCCATCACGACTGGGCTACAACTATACATTTCCAATGTTGTGTATGGTCGTTTTAATGAAGGTTAGTCGAAATATTCATTTTAGCTAACCACTAGCAAAAAGAGTAACAATTAGCATGACATGCTAGACTTTGAAAGTTCAAAATTATATAGTGCAGACAAAAGTATGATTTCTAAGAGACAGGTAAACTCTCACAAATTGATAAGAATAATTTTTAAAAATCAATTATCGCTCATCAACACACGTCTACTAAGCGACATGTTTACAAACCGGCGTGAATTTGGAATGTACTGTTACATGTACGTTCGTAAGTTGTTATATAATCTGTGTTTACGATTTGTGAAGTTTTATCGTTAATTCGCCACATCTCTGTCAGTCAGTCGTTTTTCAATTTTTCTTACTTCCTTTCATAACTCGTTGTGCCGTCGTAGTTCCCTCTGGGAGGTCTCTTGCACTTACAATTAGTACAAGTATTTTTTACTACAGTCCTCCAAATCCACTTGCACTAGGACAGCATTAGGAATATGTCAACAACAACGACAACAAATTACTGGTGGTGGCCATCAAATGTCAAGTGGTCATTAATTGCGACATGTACTAAAACATGTTACATACATGCATTTTACTTCGAAGAAGTATTTGACTTCTTTGGCGTCGTATTTACTTCAAGTGAAAATATGTAGGCAATATCGCGTTTCAGTGTGTGGAGGCAGTACGTACGTACTTGACCAAGCTGCCATTTGCTTTGCGGACACGCAGAAATGGCTTGTCAAAAGTCTCCGATAAGAGTAATTACAGTGCAACAATTAATTACGAGAGAATGATGACTTGTCGCATATTTAAATTTTTCTAATACTACCCTTAAATTATCACAAGTATTCGTTGAATCTACACAGGAGTGTGCAACACCCAGTGGCCAGTGGCTTTTTTGAACAAATTGCTTAAAGAGATTCTCCGCCACATGTTCACATAATCTACCCCATTGAAAATTAATGAATCTACGATGTGATCAGATTCTCGATTGTGATTTTGTACCGCGGTGGTCAACTTTCCTTCCTGAGTGCAAATACGCATGCAGTGTTATTGCCATATCATGGTGGTTTGTTTGCAAGCTTAACACTTTTCTGCCATTCATCATGGTGTAACACGTTTATAGTCATCAATTTGTGGAGAAATTTGGGTTTTCGTATAAATTCACAATATTTCATGGCGAAGCATTTAAAATGACACTGATTAGAATTTAGAATCATATTTAGAGAAGTTCAAGTGAAAAACTTGTTTTCTAGCATGTCGTATGCCTAAATAAACATGATGAGCTGCGTTGCAGTTAGTTCCTTTAAACTCTCAACAACAACTCAAGTCTGTGAGCATGCAGTTATGCATGTACGATGTAGGTAAGTTGTAGTTGTGGCATTTCTTAAGTGACTGAAAATCCGAGCAGATAATAATGTAAGTGAATACATTTAGCGTAGTAGTAACTCATATCCAGAGAATGCAGTTGAGCAAGTTAATGGATTACGATCTTTAATGAGATTTGAATTGAATTTTTATGCATAAAATTAATTTTAAAAAAAGTTTCTTCCTATCTACAACGCTTAATAACGTTTATATCAGTCGATAAAATAGATTGGGCTTGGAGAAGAAAAGTTTGAAATATTTAATTAACAAAAAGCTGTGTTCAAATACACAAGGCTTCTGCATCTACAGCCACAACTAGCTAGATAGACATATACACAAGGAAAAAAACTTGATAAAAACAGGAAGCGTCTCAGTTCCCCCCGTAAATGTTATTAGCGGATTAGTGTATAATAACTACAATGTGCATACTGCATACTTTTCAATCGACATTCCACATTCCAGTCTGAAAGATCGTTCTTAATAATAAGCCTAATGTAAGTAGGCATATCGATCTAGTTGGCATCATTAAGGCAGTACCGTGATCTGTTCAGCTTTTGTGAAGTTCGTCCTAGAAGCAAGTCCATCGGCTTGAAGTTGTAAAATCGACTCAAACACAAATATTAACATTGTTTATTGCCTATTAAATTCCTGAATGAGTGTTATTGGCAGTTGATAAACTGGTTAATTGTTCATTGATGGTAGTAGATCACATTGTTATGACCCTAATGGATAAAGAATCCTAATGGACTCTTGTTTTTTATTGCTTTGTCTTATTGTACTATCAAATATAAAATTACTTTTTGGTTTGAATGTTGAATGCATAATGATGGCAATTGTTTGTAGCTGATATTATGATGCTTTTACGATGATAAAGCTTATTATAAAGTGAGGCATGTACAAAGATTCAATGGCAATCAGTTCAGTGCTCCAAGCAATGTTAACACCTTTTGATTTTCGATGAAAAGTATTTGGTAAGGATGAGATTTTTTGTTGGTTTGTTTATTGCATATTTGTTATTTTTCTTGTGATAGGATTTTTAATTGCATTTAATGGAGCACCTGACCGAATCAAACAATCCATAAACCTGGCGTTTGACATACGATTCTTTCTTTCAACCTCAGAATACTACACTTAGCTGTTTTTTATTTTACTCTCTGAAGTTATGTGTGACGTGTAATGGTGATACGTGATTTGAAGACCACACACCAGAGCTATAACACTTACAGGAATGTTCATAATTGCATTTCTCATCGCTTGTGTGACAGAAGAACATGAAACTGTTGGAAATCTTGACACCTATTATGGTGTATAAGAAAAATGATACAGACTGTTAAATGTAGAATGATTTTCAGGCAATAATATATAAGTATCCTGTAACGCAAAAACCAACAAAGAAACGCTTTGATATGCCAAATGTTATCGTAAGTATCGCTGATATGATGCCGCGTTACGCTATGTGATATGAGAGCTAAGAAAAGAAAGTAACATTGTTTGAATACACTTTTTTCAGTTTTTTCACCTTAATCTTTAATCGATGGTTTCATTAGGAAGAAGTCGAGAAGCATGAAAAACTAGCTTTTTAATATATTTATGCCTATAATTTTAAGGACGCTTTTAATTAATTATTATATATGATTTGGTAGTAATTATCTTCACACAATTGTCTAAACAATGAGTCCATTCAACTGTAATTTGTAAAAATCAAACAATAATTTCGCCATGTACATAATCAATGAGGACAGTGTTACATAACGAACGAGTGCGTTTGATATTGTTGGCTATAACGTCGCCATCTTTGCACGTACATTTTAAAAAACTTGACGCAAATTTTTATGTCTCCAACCGGTTCTCAGAGATTATCTTCACAGCAAGTAGCGGCAACAAAGGAATCTTTTAACAAGAGCCCAAATATTAGCGTAAACTCTACTACAGAACAATGAAAGAGCCTCTTTGATTTTGCACGCACGCAGCACCAATTCGGTGTATGTCTGTCTTCTTGGTTGAGAAAAGGCTTTGGTGCAGCATCTAAAAATTACCAGTAACTTCGCTTTCGCCAGTTCGCCATTCTCTTTATTCGTGACGCTCGCAAGAACTAATGACGATCGCTCCGTTAAAAAACATGAGAAATGAGAACAAAGGATTTTCTTTTGGTGATACCATTACACAGCGCAAGGTTACTCTGTCGTCTGTATATTCATTCGGTTGCGGTTGAGACTTTTGTTTTGAATCTTGAAACTATAGATGGTTGCAAAAGGATAGACAATTTCGTTATATTGCGGTAGCATTTGCATTTTTATTTAAACTGCTTGAAGTTATTTGTATTCAAGTTACTGCTTTGGTGAATGTGGAATGTACAGACATACCATATTTATACCTTTATCGTTAGATTAGACGTTCGCTCTGCACAACCAATGATATGTAGGTTTTGAAGTCCCAGCCTTAAATGTCAAATGCATGTGCATGACTGATCACTTGTTCAGTAAGGTACGAATGCTTGCATCGTAATTAACCATAATATGGCGAGGCGCGATGTTATTTGAAATTTTAAGATACATCATTTTCTCGATTTTTCAGCCCTCAAAATCCAAAATTTACCACCGTTGATCTTAATATGAAAATAAATTTGAGGTGCTCAAGCTCAGTGATATTCAGTATAGTATTCAGTAATATACAACAATATACATATACCTATACATTTTGTAGTGTGTATTGTGATGACACACGTATTGTATTGATGTTATAAATTTATTTAGCGGTAGTACCTCTACACCAAGTAGCTTAGATAATTTGGCCTAACCTATGGATTTGTTATTGTTTTGTTATATTGATGGAAATATTAGGCAGTTTAACTGTTGTGTGATGTTACGGTATGAAAAGCAGATTTTTTTATCTGATTACCTGTAAACTCCCCATTTTATGGAATAAAGCTATATACAATACAATACCAACATTTGTCTGGCTTGTGAACTATATTTTGTGCCTCCTTACTTTGTAAGTAAGTAATCAATGCTTATTTCTCATAAAATTCTCAAGTTACTGAGAGGACAGCGACAAATCGGAAAAATCGAATCTCTTCAATAATCACACAATCCTCGCATATATGATTGTAATATTTATGAACATTAACTTTTGTTCGAAATAAAATTTTGAAAAAATGGCAGCGTGTTACACAGCATGTTTGTCTCATGAGGTGCAGTATATACGTACTATAGACTACACCACACGTCTGTTAAAATATTTTACGATTTTTTCGCGTTCCGATTACCTGTCTATCCTGTATTAGCCCATTCAACATTGCATTTACTGTTACCATGATAGTGTAATTTCATGTAAAATCCTTGGCAGCGTGTTACACAGCATGTTTGTCTCATGAGGTGCAGTATATACGTACTATAGACTACACCACACGTCTGTTAAAATATTTTGGTGTCTGCTACAACATACCTGTAACCTAAGGGATTCTTTCAATCGAAATGTGTTGAGTCTTTGGCATTGTTAACTCGCAATGCTCGGGTTGGTGCTCCAACAAAATTGATATCAAGAGTTTCAATTCTAGCCATTTTATGAAGACAACGCAATTTAGTTATACAATGGTAAACGTTGCTATTGTTTTGTTTTTGCACCTCCAGCAGTGCCGTCAACGGTCAGTCATAAATTTATACATCTCCCGTTGCTTTTTACTACTGTTGCTAATTAATATCAAGCTGACTAGAATGACCAGTCGAAAACTACACAAAACAGAACTCTCCCAGAGTTCTTTGCATTTTCTATATGTACGATGATCAATATCGATCAATTCTTGTTGACAGAATTGTTTTATCTAGCAACGAGCCATGTTTGTGCTTGGAACGAACAAGAATGTTTCTTTACCACCATCTATTTATAAACATTACTAATGTCACGAAATGAGAAAGTGACCACCTTATTTTTCGCACAATGTTAAAAAACATAACTGTTGACTGTTGGTACATCAAAAGCAGCAGCGAGGAGATGTGCTGGTAAAGTATACCTTGCCCTACCTGAATATTTAATTGATATTATTTATTCCATACAACTTCAGACCAAATATTATTTATGTTGACGCTCACACTTGGGGACGTTTATCTTCACAATCATACATGATCTTTTTTGCTACCGGAATTTATTTTAATTTTTTACAACTTGATTACCTAACTACTAAATGAATTGCGTGCACCCTATGGGTTTTAGAATTCAGCAACGCGCACAGCAGCACGCAAACACCATTTATGTTTATATCTTTCATTTTTCTGACGATGTGGGCATATCGTGCTATTGCACTGCTTTAATAGCTTTGATTTGTATGTTAACCTCGTATATATAACGAGATAATGATCCAAGAATCTTATCATTGGGCAGTAAAAATAAAAAAAGGTAATATTTCTTCACTTTAGAAGGAAAAGAAGGTATAAAACATTATCATTTTATGACTTCAATTTTTAAATGCCCAAGTTTGTTTTTTGGTTGTTGATAAGTGTTTGCGTTTGCGTAAGCATAATATATCGTCGATAAAAACTGTAACTGTGCTATGTAAATTTTCTGATTGAAATAGTAGTAATGGAGGAGCAATGAAAAAATTTATTCCCAGACATTGTCATCAAGAAAACCGTGACTGGTAAGTAGTGATCCAGGTACGTAACTAAACGAAATCACGCACATGCACAACGTAAGCAACTCAGAACAAGAGGAATAGCTTTAAAAGGATCAATCTTTCAAATCCCCCGTCCTCAAAAATGTAATTTATGCTGATTCCCGTCCCGAGAGATGAACAAGTGTGCAAGGTATACATGGTAGTAAAAAATATAAGAATATTATCCCATCCCTTTTACCCCCTGACATGTACATTTTGGTTTCACCGCGTCGTACCGATAAGAACAAGTGCCAGTGTTAAAACTTGGCCTGAAAAATGCCTCATGAATAATTAATGACAATGATAATATAACAAAACAATACAATGAAAACGCCAAATAACTTGGCACTTAATATTATTGTTTCTTTCATCATCATCCTCGTCGGTTGTAGTATCGGCGTAGCTCGTCGTCACTGAATCATCATCACCCCAATCGTTGTCTATTTCTCGATCTCTTCCAAATTTGGTTATGATATTTTCTTTTTTACAACCGAATCCGTGGCGATCATAATATCTCCGACAACATTTTATACGCTTTAAAGAAAGTTCGTTGTCATATAAGAGCACGTTAAATTATTTAAAAGGATGTGCGTGGCCGTGGCGTATAATACATTGTAAAGAATCTATGAAAGACATCACATTTGAGGAGTTCATTGTTGACATATATCCAACTTGAATGCATGATCCACTTTTATACTTTAAATTCCATGATCAAACACATTATGTGGAGTTTTCGGTTGGGACGAGACAGGCAAACATAAAAACACAGAAAAATCGTAGTGTATTATAGTCGTGTGCATAAAGGGGGATATGCGACCAATGTATTTTAGATCCGGATCCGCAAAGAATTGTTATTTTTTATGAAATAATAAGGAGGAGATTAAATACAAAATACGACAAAAATAATGGAAAATTAAGTAATACCCGAAAAATCGAATCTGATGATATCAGTTACGATGATGAGATAGAGTGCTGCTTTGTGAAAGGGGGTAAATTTTCTGATCTTTAACGGTTTACCAAAGTTATACCAAATGTATACAGAATTCGTGCGGACTGTCGAAAAGCAACATAGGTACTTTCCAGAAAACCATGATTAGGTGTGTAGTTTCAATCCATTTACCTGGTGTTGTGTATCCAACCCAAGCTTTTATTCTTTTAAATATAATATAATATACATGATCCACGCTCAGACTACTGTATTATTATGAATTTATGTAATCTTTAGCAAATAATCAAAAACCGACTGACCAAATCAGAGTAATAGTATAGGCATTCATTCATGGGCACATTGATGAATTGGCCGCAGTGCAACAAGACATACGGACACCATAAACAAGGTTATAACGCCCACAAATAAAGGAAATTTATTTGAATGCGACGTGCTTGCTGTTGGCGCTGCTGATATGTATGCATGGATCGTGTGAAATCACTCGTAGAATTATATACGTTTTAAACTTTTCACCGCAAGGAGTTGAAAAACTTTATTCAAATAATACATGTAAATGATAATTCTTTGTATGTAACTATATACTAGTCTATTAAATGAACCCATTTTTATACCAAAGTTAGAATTTGAGTAAAGATGGTTGCTACTATTACTATAGTGTAAGTGGTAGGCATATACCGTTGATCTGGCACAAAAAGATTTTCTTCAAAGAGCAGACTGACAGGAAAGGATATGGTATGTATGTAGTTAACATGTTACTTGCAAACAGCCAATTACAGTGTGATATCTGGAGGGCGTATAGCGTCGTAAAATACACTTGAGTTTTACATTATTCACTCAAAAACATCAAGTTGAATTCTTACCCTGTTTCATAATATAATAACATCTCGTGAGATTAAGTTGTGTTCGCCTTTTTATTATTTTCTGAGTACAATGCTATTAATGTAACGAAATACCAAAACTGGCTAATTTAATTAACTGCTGCACTCTGTCGAATGATATTCAAGTCTATGTGGGATAAATATGCACAAACCAACCTCCAAAATTCCCACTTACAGATGAAGAGAAACTTTGTGTTAAAGTGTCAACGTGAAGAACTATACGAATGATTAAAACCTTTACGCTAAACTTGATAAAGGCTGTTGTAAGCAGATGTTTTAAGACTGACAGATTTAAGTGGAAGATCAACAGTGAAAGTACTACCAAATGTATTTCAACAAATTCTTTTAATTAGGTATTCAGGTTTTCATCAAGTTTCGTAAAAATAAAAAATAAACATGTAAGTAGACAACGTCTAACTTAATACAGATTTCACTATAGATGCTCTGCTGCTAGTCCTTTCTCAACTTGCTATACAACACTGGTCACTTTCTGTTTGTACTGTGTTTAACACTTGATAATAATTGTGAGATTGTTTGTAAAGACTACAAAAAATATGTAAAATAAAAAATAATTTGTGTTTTCCCGGATTTCCATCAACATTCAGTTATAAACAACTTGTAATCAGATATAAAAGTTATATCAGTTAAGTCAGATATATCTGTAGGGAATTGTTAAGCCAATACCGGATTACTCGACCATCCTGGGATGCTCTACTCTCTAAAGATGAAACTTTTACATTGTTGTCTTTTTACCGTACCCAGTTTCAGTATCTCACAACTCAGTCACATCCACATGTAATTTTGTAATTTGTAAAGAAAGTAAACTGGAATTCCTTTGGCGGCAATAATAATTAATTTGTGAATTCGTTTTTGCTGGTTTGAAATTTTGAGGTACTGAAAACTTGTAATGGGTACATATACGTAGGTATGTAGAAATGTTCATTTTGATAATTCATGTCAATGATATACATACCGTTGGGCTATTGAGACTTAATAATAAACACTAATAATCAGGAACAAACAACAAAATGTATACATTATCATCAATAGCAAATAACAAACAAGCAACACAAATGAGTTTAAAATCTCATTTTTCTGTATTCGGAACAAGAATAAACCGTAATTATGTACCAAAATAGCAAATTTGGACTGATCTTTCTTAACATGTTTTGATTATGTACTGGTTCGCCATTCCTAAATTCCATTTATTTTTCTTCTCCCGACGACGTCTCGACGACCATATTTTGCGTTATCGTTGTTTTTGCTGCTGAATTTCCTTACAAGTCCATGCAATATGCCATTTATGACAATACTAATGACAAAAGATTACAATCAACGTTGTTGCTCCGTCTCTTCGCGAACACTTCCATATATTCATAATTATTATTGTGTTGAAATTTTTCCTAACTAAACTACTTCTTTGAACGAGAATATGCAGCTTTTAAAATGAATGTAAAGAGGGAAAATGTAAAGTTGTTATGTTTATGATCTAATCTAGTGAATAGTTTATGACACGCAATTATTGCTTCTTATTCAGCATCGGAACGGTACAGTTTCTTCAAGTTGTGCATATTATAATAATAACAATAATAACATTGCTCTGTGCTCATTTGTTGTTATTTTTTGGCTCGGGAGAAGTGGTAGTCTACGAGCTTTCAAACAGCATGTGATTCTGATTCTAAATGGAAATGACATGCAATAAATTATCATGGTTAATCAGATCATTTCACTGATTTGAAACAAGATCGAGATCGATTGCGCGGAATCCCGATGAAGGACCAGTAATGGTCGGTATGCCTTTAACAGCACGTATATTTTCTTCAGTTTAACTGCTGAATTTCTTTGAGATAATAAGCCGTTAAAACTCATAAAAATTTCACATGCAGATGAGCACTCATCATTATTGTCTGTAACGTTTTCTAAAGAAGCTCTTTGCTCATTTTTTCGTAGCCAACATATCATAACTACCAGGAGAAGAAAATGCAATGCGAAAGCCATTGACGATGGTAGTGCAATAAACCTCACACTGTGCACTTGTATCCATATGCATATCTCCTCATCATCGTTTTGTGCCGATTGTGAATCTAACCCAGTCGGCTTGGTAAAAATTCTTTTCTTTTGTTCATATCATCAGTAACTACCTAACAGAAAAGTAAGTGTGTAGCATTGTGCTACCGGAGAGCGGCTCATAAATGTCAACGTTTTTATGATTTACCACTCTATACCTGCAACTTAAACCAGAAAAGATTACCTCAGCGCCTTCTGTTCTCTTCATTTTCTAAAACTGTTTTATTATAAATATTATAAAAAGATTTCCAAATAGGAGTGACAGGAACCGACAATTTATTGGCATGCAAAGAATGTACTCTCTGTGGTGAGTAAGGAGTGACCAGACGCATTCACATTCTTATTTAATGTTAATACGCGCCAGATTGATGAGCTTTATCAAAGCAGCCTCTTCCCCAGCCAAATTTCGATCGTGCCGCTTTCCATTTAAATGGGTGAACTTTTAGGCATGCTATACTGTAAAAAATAATACAATACACTTCGGTATATATCTATTGGAATTGTGCCTAACTAATTAGTGTGGACACACACTGAGCGAAACATTGTGCGAGTCGTTGTATATATTTAGTCTCATAATTTTCTATCTATTATATTCCAAATTTGCACCGCAATATACTCACATTAGGTCATATTTAGTAAGAAAACGACACGTCGAAGTTATAAATTAAAGACTATTGTGGCTTGAGTATTTTAGTTAGTTTAAACAAAAGCAAATAGGGTTGTTAGTGTTTGTATAGCAAATGTCGTTGACCTACTACGCAAAGCTAGAGTTGGTTTGGTTAAAAAAAGACATTTAACAGTTCTAGAATAGAAATAGGATGCGCAATGTGTCCTCCTGATACTTTGTCAAGCGGTCTAGACTCCCGGGGGTAAACCCCAACATCCCAAAATTCAAATATATACATACATTATCAGCTTTACGCAAACCAAGTTGTTATTTTATTTTAAAGATATTTTGCTCGTTGGTCAAATTCGATACGACTGTGAGACAGGCTTTTCTTTAAAAAATACATACCTAATTTACAGTTCTTGGTAGTTCGGTAAAGTCTACAATTTACAATGTCCTACACTTGTCCGTTGGTTAAGACTTCTTCCTGATAGATAATTTAAATGCAAGTAGATGTGACTTGTGGCTGTAGTGCAGTATTAGCATATTAATACCACGACAAATGTGACCAAAAACTACCTGTACGCACGTATATTATTCTTCCCCCCACGCTTAGAGCCTGCAGAGTTAGCTTTTGACTTAATTTATCCATACAAAGAATAAGACTACTGTAGTGGTCCGTCGTCGTGGCCAAGTGCAAAAGGTCAAGAAAGGTGACTAATGTGTTTGTAAATGTTACTTTTTTCGTGTAATTACACCAACAAATTTGGTCAACTAAACCAACACCATTAAATTATGTTTGTTATCACGGAGTATATGTGAACTTAATGTTATTCAATGAAAAATGATAGCACCTTTTCATCTGCCTACATACCCTACTAGATCTTTCATATAACAGGAAAGCATCTTTTGCTGTGAATGAGGTGAAACACGATATGACAATAAATAGCACTCTCTCTCTCTCTCTCTCTCTTGTTACTTGCACTCTAGTGTCTAGGTTTTTGAGATACATGAACATGACCCAAGTTGCAAATATGCCTAAATATGTACATGCATATGTTCTCTTAAGATCTGCAATCAACGTCTTTCCGAACTTGATAAACCAAAACCCAAGAACTCTAACAGTTAGTAGTTTGTTTACGTATAATATCAACCATCCAACCCAGCAACACTACAACGGTCCATTATCCGTCTCCATTTCCAACCCCACAAATAAATCACCTTCAAATTAACTACTGGGTTGTAAGTAACATGTGACTGCACCCTAAAATATCATGATACACTGCTTCGCTCGTCTTGTCGTTTTTTCAACTACATGAAAAAAAAAACTCAAAAACTAATCTTAAATTTTGCCTTTCTTTTTGGTTGCTTTTCTTTCTGATTGTTTAGTCGAATTTATTTTTTGATGGCGATGTTAAATGCTCACACAGGTCGACACACAAAACCCCACAAATAAATCACCTTCAAATTAACTACTGGGTTGTAAGTAACATGTGACTGCACCCTAAAATATCATGATACACTGCTTCGCTCGTCTTGCCGTTTTTTCAACTACATGAAAAAAAAACTCAAAAACTAATCTTAAATTTTGTCTTTCTTTTTGGTTGCTTTTCTTTCTGATTGTTTAGTCGAATTTATTTTTTGATGGCGATGTTAAATGCTCACACAGGTTGACACACATGTGCTTTATGTTTGCTTATTATGATAGTGTATTATTATTAGTCCATTACTACTATAGCTATAGCCGTTTGTATATAGAAACTCAACCGTGTGTACAGGTTAACAGAGAATGCAGTAATTGTTTATGAAATGCTGTATGTAGCAGCCTTTTATTACATGTTACGTTTAATGTGTTTATAACATCATCAGAGAAAAGGGGCATGGGCACGATAGTACAGTACAAGAGAAAAGGATAGTTTAGTTTATTTGCAGCAAATTTTATATGCACACACAAGTAATCCTGAACCTAGTAACGAACTTTTTCCCCTACGGACTCTACCTAGGGAGGTACTTTCCCAAATCTTAAAAAAAAGTTTATTCTGTTTTTATAGCTAAGCGCTAAGTTGTGTTCAAGTTCATTTCTTTTTACTGCTAATAAGCATATGTAATCCATCCTCAACATCATTGTGTTCAAACTATCACTTTGTATGTGTTGTTAGCTTTTTCTCGCTAAAATGGTTTATTTGCGGGAGATTTCACGCTCGGTAATCTCGTTAGTATCAACCTTTGTACTTCATATATACATATACAAAACTTGTTATACAAACCGATTATACTAAGTTTTCTCCAGGGAATTTTGCAAATGGTTTTATGATGTCAAAAGAGAGTATCTGTATCCTAATTTATATAGAAAGTGAATTCATGCAACAACTACTTGTATCGAAATGTAAGCCAAGCCAAATCTGTCGATACTTTACCTAGATATATCATGCCATGACTCGCTATTAATGTCTCTACACCAAATATTCAAAATGTAATGTACGTTGTACTATTCTGCTATAATTTGTTTTAACCAAAAGAAGCAAGAAACGAGCATTCTTTCAATGCTCCGTGTACGGTGGTCAGTGACCACCGGCACAAGAGAAACAGAAAAATCAAAATAATCCTTCTCTATATTCTTTTCCAAAGTCTTGAAGTATTTTTCATGTTGAATTCTCTATACCTATCTGTTTACACAGCACTTCTCACTGGAAAGTGTATTTCTTTCTCGCTAATTCCCTCTCCTTTTACTTTCTGTTCAAAATTTTCACTGCATCATTATTCATGACCTAAAGAAAACATTGTAAAGTTGTCCTAGTTTTATATGCAAACATACACACTTTGCATACATTTTATAATAAGCCACCTATACGCTCGCGCTCGTCGTCAGACGTGATGTTTTCATACTAAAACGTTGTCATTTCAGCCTACGTTCTTCTCGATTTTCATTTCCTCATCATACGTGTATTCAGTACTAACCAACACCACTACAGTGGCCATCATCTTTTCGTCGTATTTCTTCTTAAAAAAAGAGTTGCTGAAATGAAAAACCAGGTCAGGCATGCATGGTTAAACCACCAATTTGTTATTACAACTCGTTGTACTTACGTTAGGGCGAAAAATAGCTTACGTCCTCCCTATTACATATATGTTGCAGTCACAAAAGGACACAAGTTATAAATGCAATGGAACCAGGCACCACCGTTGTACTAGCTTTGTGTTGATTCATTACAAAAAGTGAAACAGAAACAGACTATCATCACCATCATCATTACAGTTGAAGAAACAAATGGAATAGAACGATAACATTCATGCACGAGTAGTAAAAGTAGTGCCACTTGCATATTTTCACAAAAAAATGGCAACTGCAAACATATGTGACGAACGGTTTGTTCAGTAGTGACTGGTGACGAGGGCTGCTTTGTCTGCCGCTGCTGCTGATTATGTTGTCGAAAGGGCGAAGATTATAAACAACAAAGAGAGAGAATTTATATAAATTCTTCAAAAGTACTACGGCACGTTGGCTTACTGCGACACTTATATGGTCATCAGCATCCTCATCATTCTCTCATTTAGCCTTTAATGGAAAACCCATTACTGTGTACATGCATGGACAAAAGTATGCAATGAAAAAAGAATAATGGTCGTACTTGACACGGCATTGTAAGAAATAATTAATAATAATAATATAATAATGTGCATATATGTACACATGTACATAACATTCTTACATATTGCTCGGATACACGACATAATTTTGTTTTTATTAGTATACAACCGCAACCGCACCATGACCATGTTGGCCTTTTTCCTTTTTTTAATAAGTTCTTAATTCTTCTGGAAAATAACCGTTTCCCATTGCGGAATAAAATGCTGGCTACACACATGAGAAACTTTTAGA
The DNA here is from genome assembly GCA_027744295.1 of Callyntrura guangdongensis. Classification (NCBI taxonomy): domain Eukaryota; kingdom Metazoa; phylum Arthropoda; class Collembola; order Entomobryomorpha; family Paronellidae; genus Callyntrura; species Callyntrura guangdongensis. The sequence goes on from JAHZNB010001541.1 coordinate 20,558, forward strand.
ACCGTCATCATGTCCCACTGCGTCTTCCATTTCCACTCAATCCTTCGGCGTCAGCATTGGCAGAAGAGAAGGAAACATTGTTTAGCCAGCAGGAAGAAAGCGGCTGTGCTAATACTTTGAGCACCACCGTCTCTCTGGTTGTCGTTGCTGTAAAGGAGCGACGTTGTACCTTTAAGTATACTTAGAATAGAGACTACTCACTAGTCGTCTGTTTCAGCACTTCACTTTTCTCTCAAGTCAATGATATATAATGAAATACAAGAAGAGTTTGTCTGTCTTTCTCTGGTAACTCAAATATTTTGCACATGACATGCATGACCACAACCTTTTGAGAAAACCACTTATCATATAAGAGTAATGGTATGCCTGGTGTGAATAGATGCCATAATCTACAATATTTTTTGTTTCTTTCCGTTTGGTATTCTCCGGTTGTACACTTTTTACACAGTCCATTGCCGTAGCACGAAAATGGTTTTATTTTGTGTGTCTGTTCTTTGTGCTGGGTCGGGTAGTAATGAGGAGCATGTGGAGTAGAGTTGTTGTTCGGAATGATGATGATGTGAAAATCGTGAGTGTATGAGTCAATCTTTTTGTGTCATAGTCCTGCTGAATTTTTATATTTGAAGTAGACACATTGCTAACAATTAGCGTAACACTTCCATACCGGATAGTTCATGAGTTTTCTTATACTTAATAATTATAGACATGTAAGCATTTCTATCCTTTATATTCATCTGCATTCGCTGAGATCGATTAAAATCCGTGAAAAATATCATAATCGTTCTTCTTGCCGATATGTTGTCTACGTTCTCGGAACCAGTAAAACTTTGGTTCCGGGGGAAGAATACACTCCTTCCTGTCTAGAGAGATTAAAATCCGTGAAAAATATCATAATCGTTCTTCTTGCCGATATGTTGTCTACGTTCTCGGAACCAGTAAAACTTTGGTTCCGGGGGAAGAATACACTCCTTCCTGTCTAGATTCCGTATGCACTGTTGTGCATTCCAAGATATTAAGAACGTGCAATCTACAGTCAAAGTAATATGTGAAAATTCATTACATTTCACACGCACTTGCTGTGCAAGAAACCCACGATTTCATTAAGAAAAACATGTTATCCATCTCTGTAGGCGAAGAGAATAGCCAAGTAAAACGGCCAAGTGTATGTCATAATAAAAATTGACAGTCTCTTGGATTCTCAACGCATTTTAACTTTTATACCTAACAATGTATCACGCCGTCTGCCAGAGTTGAAATCAGAAAAAGGAAAGGAAGAACAAAGTTGCTGCCGATAAATTTGATACTCGTGTACGTGTTGGTGGAAGAGAACATGGTCATTTCTTTTACTTTGTTGTTATTCATTTGAAAATGGTGAAAATGATTATACAAATCAAAAGCAAAGTAGGAAGCACCCTTTGAAATCTTCAGCAGACGCCTCCGTCGCCCCTATTATTCCCCGGTGCTGTTGTACAGCTTTCATCCTAATATCACTATTTGACGGAGTTGCTGTTTTTATTACTTTTACCCTGTTGTACTCGGATGAAATATTGACAACGAGTCAAAGCTGAAAAACTCATCTTTATCATCACCAGTTCGATCGCGTCTTTAAAAAATTGCTATAAACAAAACTACAACGCACTATAGTTTCATTCGTGTACTAGCAGAACACGCTTTTCAATAACATTTATTACCAGTTTTTATACTACACACAACATGGCATTTTTACTTAAGACTACTTTTTAGGTTTGTGTGTAGATAAATGTGCTCTCTTGAGAGGAANTTACTTAAGACTACTTTTTAGGTTTGTGTGTAGATAAATGTGCTCTCTTGAGAGGAAATAAACAAGGAACTTGATGCAGTTGAGTCAACAGTTGGGACACGGAGAGAGAAAAAACGCCTTTTAATTTTTTCTAAAAAAATCAAATGTTAGAGAAAATATTACGACTGTTGTATACGTTTTTATGTCTGCACTTCCAATAATGTTTGTCATCCACAATTTACAGTTTCTTTTGTTCTTGCAAAAATTTCGGAATTTTCATACAGATTTTCATTATGTATTCAATACCCATCCTCATTTTGGAGCGTTTTAGAAATGACGGTGGACTATTTACAACTCGTAAATCATACTTACAACAGCTTACAGCTAAATAGTATATAGAATTTCAAGAAGCTGCGTTCAAGCAATAATAGTTAACATGAAAAATAATGACAATGCAGTCACAAAATGCTGAATTTTCTTGCTGCAACTCTGTTTGCACGAATACAACGATCTCGATGATAAAGAACAATACGTTCATTTCAAGTTGGCGATGCGGCGATAACGAGGAGTTGACTTTCATCTTCTGCTACTACCAGAAGAGAGAGAGAGAGAGAGACTCGTATTCATTTTTGGGTGCATGCATGTTTCTATGCAATATGCATGCATGCAGCGTAGCACCACCACCATCATCACCAGCTCGCTTAAGTGTATGGAATTCTTACTTGTGAACCTATTGTGTGTGCAGCTTTTAAAGTAAAGAGTTTGTTACTGGTTCTCTCTTCTAGGTTATGTCTACGAAGATTTCTGATTTTGTCGGTGCTGCTGCTGATCCTACTTTTTATGAGAGAGGTTTTTTCTCTCTTCACTCCTTCTCTTGTTCAAGTGCCTGACAGCACTTGTAGAGACAAGAATGCATAATAGAGTGTCAGCAGTAAAAAGGTATTACATATGGATGGTTATGCCATTGTACACAAGTGTGTAATGGTATTATTATTACAATGCAGGGCAACAAAAAGCAGCAAAGATCGAAAATAGTTGAATGATCTTCCAAGAAAAGAAAACGCGCTACTACATATACCAGAGACGCGCTGTGTCGCTTGTTCGGTTGGGTGAGCAGGCAGCGCACAAACAAACAAACAACTTCAACTTACCTAGTAACATGGAAGAAAACTGATGGCGTTTTCAGGGTGATTTCCACTACAACAAGCACACCGTTCTACCAATATGTGAAACACAAGTGGGTAATGGGAGAGGAATGGGATTTTAAAATTGCCTGTAAAAGAAGCAAACTCTTCATTTTGATAAGGATATGGCATATTATGAGCATTACGCAACAGTAAAGTGTTTCTTGCACAGGCAATTTGAGCGCTGTACGGGAACAGTGAAGCATTTTACTTTTTTCCTGCTTCAGGCCCTGTGGCATAGCTTTTTTTGCTGGGACTGTGGGCTATGTACTTGGTAAGGATGTTTCCTGTGTAATTTTTCATTTTGCCTTGGTTTTACTTTTACTGTCACTGGTGCTGCAATTTCAGTGTTGCGTACGGCGGGCTTATGATCACATAGGTGCATTAAAACACATTGAACGTCGATGTCTAGCTGAAAGATATGTTGTACATATTTATTCGCTGTGTGAGACCGGACTGTGTGTACTTACTATAAATCCCATGGATTTTCAAGTGGCAAGAGATAATGCAGGTTGAACGCTGTAGTTAGTTGCTTCCTGGCTGGCATTCGGAGAGGACGCAGGGTAAAATTCCCAACAGAGAAGGAGAGAGGGGTTCAACCACAGCAATCATCATCGTCCTCACCTACTGAAACCACAGCGACAACTGAATTGGGGAGGTTTTGCCAAGAGCACGCATATATTTATTTCCCGCTGCTGCTAGAAAAGTAGAAGCTACCGAGTTATGATGGCCCCCGTAGACATCCACCCAATCATCCTTTAAATTGAAAGCGAAATGCCTGGAACACGCACGCAACTGATGACAAGCGTATTCGAAAACGAAAAAAGTAACTAGGAAGCCCCCGGAGCATGAAACATACTTACACATTGATTTAGTTCATATTGCACATTTAGAGAACGATTGCAGAAGTAAAGCAAAAGTGTCTGGTGACAAGTCTCCCTAAGTAATTGGCAACTTAGCGTCATCGCCACACGAAATGAAATTTACACACACACACAACACGCATCATGGACAAGTAAGGAAACAAGCTTAACCTTAACTTGAACTATCAACTAGTTTCCTGTCAGCTCCACTTATGCAACACGTTCGTCGTCACTTTATAGATAGAGGAAAGTGGGTAGTAGTGCAGACATAGTAAAGAGGCAACAGAGCAGAGAGATGCAAACATGCTTGAGAAAAGAAAGAATCCTTTGACTACTTCTCTCTCTTTGTGTGAGAGAGAGACACCCTCTACTTCAGCACTAACTTTGTTTCTCATCTCACGATCGCTGTTGTGATGATGAGCGTCGTCTCGTGGTTGTTTTGTTGTGCTACCAGTTACCGTAAGCTTTCTGTCAGAGAATTTTTCCCATTACCCTTGTTCAGCAGCTGTGTGTGAATTTTTGAAAATGACAAATTGTGTTAGTCAGCACACGGTAACAACAAGCTAAAGAGAGAATTTCTCCGCGTTGTCTTGTATGTCGATTACTTAAATTTTTACAATACTGCTTGTTGGTGTCGTGTGATTTGTTGTTTTATTTAGTGTGCTAAAAGTGAAGTGTTGATTGTTACTGACTCATGCGGCTGCTGAGTGCCACAAAATTTTCATATTTTCATAGTTTTACGCGTCTGGATACTCTCGTTAGGCATTCACAGGTTTCAAAAAGTAAACTGTAAACCTCTTCTACATTATCGTTGTTATCAAATCAATACTTTGATTTGTTACTAGCGCATTGACGATTTCTTGTCTATTCTACGGTGTTCATGGCGTGTCTTGTCTTGTGAGTTTTTCGTTTTATTGATCCCATGTACACATACCAGAAAACAAAATTGCCGTGGAATTGACGAAAGCTTGTCTATTTGTTAAAATGAATGAACTCTATGTTCGCTGTGTTGACTTTTGTTGAACGATTTATTATACACTTCCTTGTGTGAACTTTTGCTGTTGTTTACATATTTTAAAACCCGTCAGTGATGACATGACAGTTCACTACTCACTACTACTAAGTTGCAATTCTGCATTATCTGTATAGGTATATGTACATCATGCTTATGTTAATGGGTTAAAAGGAAAGTCGATTGAATCATGGAACTTTGGGGTTTTGTTCTGGCACAAACTAAAATGGCTATAATGCACACCGTGCGACTTTTTGTTTTGACATAACATCATCATAATTGTGCAACTTGTCTGCGGGTGCATAAATTGAACTTATTTGTACACAAGTTCTGCTGTATTATTTATGAATAGGGTTTGCTCTAACACGTATTAAATGGAAATTTAATAGGCAAACGGTAAAAATGTATCTATATGTAGTT
>JAHZNB010001542.1:0-23060 GCA_027744295.1 Callyntrura guangdongensis
GAAATTTGTGGAAGGCGGCGTCAACGGAAAGTAATCCCATCCGAGTATCCAAGTACAGCGGTTTTGTGTTTCATGGGACTAGCCCGTGTACTTTCGTTTCCCCTTATTTTATTACCGGTTTAAGCGAGTTTTTTAGTCGATATTTTTAAACTGTAGTACCGCATATTATTTGAAGAGTTAAATTATTCTTGCTATTTTCTCTCATTTATTCGATAAAAAACAGCCATAGTCAAATCAGCGCTACTAAAATAACACCTCGTTTATCCAGGTATACATAAGATTCCAGCGGTAATATTTTAAAATGGTGCAGGATTCCAAAAATATCCCCTTTCTATGGTATAAAACAGGCTACGCAGTTATATGTTCACGCTCGATTCCTTGTCACTTTTTCATCGTCGACCTCGTCAAGTCGTCAGTCCCATGATCTAGTAGCAGCATGTGTACCATAATTGAAGTCAGCGTAAATAGTACACCAGTTTCTAGCTTGTCAACAAAGACCACGCAAACTTGCCACTTGAATATACTCGCAAACGCGAAAATGGTCCGTGAGTATATTCTCTCTCTCTCTCCTCTCTCTGTAGTCTCCTCCAGTCACTCTATTGTGTAGTCTCACAGCTCATCCTCATTCATGAATGACGAGACAAGCGGAGCATTGAACAACAGTAAAACACTTATCATTCTTTTACCAAACACATAGAAAGCAAGAAGAGATAATGCATGTTTTCCCACAAACTAACACAATCCCATTTCTTTATGGCTCGTTACGTATCAACATGCTTATACATTTCTCTACTTGAATTTCATCTTGTTTTTCAGGCAGGATGATATAGTTATGCATGCAGATGTACATCCATAATATATACCTATACATCTACATGCTGGATGCTTGTTGAAGCCGATGTGAGAATGATAATGTTGATGATGTTCATCCTGTGTGGAAGGAACTTATTTTGACTTGCCTCACACACCACCATCATTGCCACTATCGGCGGAACCTAATACCACTTCTATCTATCTCTTTTGCTCCGTTCCTGCCGACCTCGCTCACGTTCATCCCAAACTCTGTGTTGTTGTTGCTTGCTGATGCTATATCTCTGGTTTAGTTTTCCTCTTTCCAGGAGACGGGGGAGATGATGATTTTATGAGAAGGAAGTAAGGATTTGAATCGCTTGCCTGCGTTCTGGAAAAAGGGAATACTCCTCTTCTCTCTCTCTCTACTCCCTTGCTCGTAAAAACAGCAAGAAAATATGAGCATCTAATCGTACATGTTCATGTGAGAATGTGTATGCTTTTGATCCATGGGACCACATCCAAAATCATTGATGAGACTGCCGCCGCCGACGACTATGATGATGATGCTGATTATTATGATCATTCTTCTAACCATTCGTTGGAGGCACTCAGCCTTGCAAACAGAGTACCATAAAGTCTTTCTCGCTCTCAGGCTGGTAAAAACCAGAACCAAGTAAGATGCACCACTACCACCAGTGCAGTCGTCAGAATCGCTATATATGATGAATCAAGACGATGTAGTGACATCCAGAAAAAGGCACTTTTAGGCAAAAAAACGACGCAATGGTAGTGCTGTTGGTAGGGAGAAAGATGCAAGGAAGCGTGATTCCCATCACTCTCTCAGCAAAACATGATATTTCCAGCTCATTCTTATTTTATATTCCTCCCTACACTAATAACTTTTCATAGCTTGAACTGCACCACTGAACTTGTTCTTCTTCTCCTCCCTCACTCAGCTTGCCTCTTGCTTACACTACTCTTCATATTTCCATTTTACTCCATCCTTCATCGTCATCATCAGCTTCCCCGTCATCAGTCTCATCATCATCATGATCATTACTTTGTTGTTTCTAGTTCTTAAAGAACGAATAGAAAGCTGCAGCCGACAGGCAGGTAGACAACAAACGTAGGTACACTCAACAAGAGAGTGCCACATTAACCACCACCGTTGGGTTGTCATATCATAATGCTTGATCACCGGAGGTGGAAGGGTGCAGCTAGCTTCCCACACGTACCTATCTGTGTTAGTAACGATAAAAGCTTACTACATTTGAGGGTTGATACACATGTGTCAGGGTAACATAATTTCTCAAACCGTTATACTGATGTTGAAATCGTTCCGTATTGTTTACGTAGGAAATCCCAACCTCATGTAACAACCAAATATCTTATATGTGAGTTTTCCGAATTACTGAAATAAGAGGACCCCAGTTGCAGCCAGAAATGAATATTTGTGAATTCGGTAACCAGAAAAAATACTTCTATTTTCTAAGAGTAACTGAGGAGGGATATTGCTATAGCGAGTAGTAGAATGCAGTAACGATTAGTGTTGAATATACAAGAAACCAACCAAGTTGCTGTCGCTCATTTTATTTATTTGGCAGCCATCTGAGCCATCGTAATATCTGGCATATAATAAAATGTTCATAATGTAAAGTTAAACGATGGTTAGCATAAGCCATAGAGTAAACATATTAATTATAATAAATTATAATTAGAGAAAAAGAAACGATAATTTTCCATATAAACGTATATGATTGTTTCTGTTATTTGAAATGTACCGAATGAGAAGTTTATATTTTCTCCCATTTAAAATACCAAGCGCACATTCCTTCATTAACTTTTTCGTCACAAAAAATCTTGCAGTCTATGACATGAGCAGACAGCACCTACATTACATAGTAGAATTTTGTACGACAATCATGAATGTATGTTTTAATACCTTCCAGTGTTTGTACTCAAAACCGTTTATGGCGACTGATAAAAAAGTGCCACCCTTAGCAACTGTATCATTGACACCGTAGTCTCCTGTCTCTATCCCGAAGCGGAACTCTGGGCTGGAAAGCACGAGCACGCAGCCGTTTAGGATGAATACATTTCCTTGCTTTCTAGGTTTTTATACAAGGTGCGTGATAAAATAGTATCATGATTTTTTCATCTATCGATATAGACTATAGCGAGATGATAATCCTACTCATCAACATTCTCATTATCCCTGTCATTGGGGTATTTTTTGACAGTGTCAATGTCATGCCAGCAACAGCAAGGAATAGTAACAAGGTTGGATACATTGTTGGGAAATACATGACTATCACGCAACGTAGGTAATTTCATATTATTCATCAACACGGTAACGTAGTGCACATGTTTTTCAAAGAAATAAGGCATTTACATTTCATCTAATATTGTACAATCAAGTGACGATGATTGTAAGTGGATTGGAGAGAAGAGAATATCATAAAAACTTGTGTCATCATCACTCATCATCATCATTACCAACGTCATCCGCAGGTTCCCCGTAGAACAGGCGCTACTAAACTGTACTGCTTTACACTGTATAAGGAAGGATCCAGTTTTGAATGCTCCAGCAGAAAATTAGAGATCACATTTCAGCACGTAATACAGATACGAGGCGAGTTTTTTCACAATGCATACTTCATCGTGCTCTTTTCATTCTTTTTTTCGTATGTAAATACTGTATGAGAATCACGAATCATGAGGAAATATCAGTACCGAATCACTGGGGCTAAAGAAGCCGACGAAAACATTATCGCACATTTACATGCCTACTGTACACGACAGTATCAGGTACTAGAGTTTCCGTTAAGATTCTTAGTAACTCACGGATTCTTACTCTAGGATAATTTTTACGAAAATTGTTTTCTGCAAAAACTCCTTCAGTTGAAACTTTTAACATTATTTTCGTACTTCTAAGAAAAAATATTAAGGGTCTCTCCCTCTCAGAGGGATCTACCGTTGTGTCGGGTTTATATGAACCAAGAAAACAAATCAAAACCGACCGGCCACTCTTTGGTAATAGTATGTTTACAACAATAACAAAATATCAACCTCGGGCACAAACAATGTCAAAAATCAAGCCCTTTTCTTGCATTTTTCAAAAACCGGCCGGCCACTCTTTGGTAATAGTATGTTTACAACAATAACAAAATATCAACCTCGGGCACAAACAATGTCAAAAATCAAGCCCTTTTCTTGCATTTTTCTTCTCTGTATAATACTTGACTGCGTGTAGCAGACTGACATGCCTTTTGGCCTACCGAGACCGAAGCAAAGCATGCAACAAAGAGAAATCAGAAAGGGTTAACTTTTGACTGTTGTTTTGACCAGAAGTCGTGGCATTAATAATAATTATTATGACCATTATCAAAGACAAGTAATACCGACAAAATACAAAAGTAGACGAAGAATAACAAGTACCACTGACTAACCGACAAAGCCCAGGCGCCAATACTCCTCAAAGACCCAATAACTCACCGTGAGCTGAAACAAGTAGTCACCAAACATTTACGATCATTATGTTCTTCTTAATGTCCTTTTATTGAAGAAATACATGCTTTTGCTACACGCAAACAAACGTGAACATCATCAAAATCATCTTTCACACAGCGCATTCCAAAAATAATATATTGTCTTGCTTCTTTTTGGTGTGCCTGGTTCACTCTCGAGAAGAAAAATTGTGAGTAAGCAAAGCTAGCATTATAACACTTACAACCCTCTCTTCCCTGCCGCAGCAGCAATTGGAATGTAGTGTGTATGGCTTTGGTAGGTATAGCTCGAGGAAAGGTTGTTTTTCAGACTTTGTTTCGTGGCACACTGTTTAATGCTGTGAAATAAGGCAAAGTTATGTGTACAACCTTACCACTACCACCACGGTCACCACATAATATCATATATCACCGTAACCACTACAATGTGCAATCTCAAACTCCGTGATTATCACGTTGGCTGTATTCCAGGAGATTGTTATTGCGTGTACTTTTACTTCTTGAATTTTGTGTAAAGTCATTTTGAGAGGTGAGACCGGACTAGTCCAGTCCAGTTTTTTTTGAGGCTTTTTTGCTACGTGGTACTCCTATTTAAGAAAATTTTACGTGCTCCCACAACTTGAAATAGTGGCTTCACTTTAACACAGAGAGAGAGAGAGAGTAAAGCATGATGGGTCTCTCTTGTTAATCTTGCCACCACATAATGATATAAAATTTTAATATGACATGGGCTTGTCAGTCCAAAAGAATGATAAGAAAGATTAGAGCAAGCAGGGACGTTTGAAAGAAGTCAGAAATTTTAGTGATCGGTACAGGGAGAATTAAATAAGACGGAATATATATGTGTTACACGTTTTAACAGGACGTCCCACCTTCTTTCTACGAAAGGAATGTTTAATTCAACGTAACCTGCTACAGGCGTGTATTGGTTTGTAGTTTCAGTTTTAAGCTTGAACATCAGAGGAATGGTCAGTTACAGTTTGATTTTTAGATTTAGAGGAATAGCTTGATAAAGTAAGCGATAAAAAAAGAAGTGTAGGGAACGGCTGAAAATCAACGGGCAATTTGCTGATGACTACTACAACGATGGTGCTGATTCTTGTACATACTTCATTGAAAAGTTGAAAAATGTGGACAGCTAAACATTTCACGGCTGGTTTCTGTACATTTCGTTTGAGTATCCGTTTAGACATCATGACATCACATTATCATCGCCATCAACAATATAAGACCAACAGCGTTCCAACAGGAGAACGATACGGCGACGAACATCAGCCATCAGCATCATGACAATGATAGCTGGGTGGAGAGTTTTATTACCGTACACCGAAGGTTATGATGAGCTTGGGAGACGTCATCCTCGATGTCATATTAATAGTAGCTTTATACCGCTGAATACTTGGCAGGGGGTCTGTCTCCCTTCGCATCTCGGTCTTTTTTAGCAAAATATTGAGAAAATTGGGCGCATCAACGTACAATATATTATGGTAACTATAAAGGGGTTCGTTTTCAGCAAAATTCAGTAAGCTTTTGCATACGCGCGCGCACGCATAGCTTTGTTGGAGTTGATAAACTTGGAACAGGACACGGACCTGTTTCTATCATCACAGAAAGCTTCGCATGATGGTTGTCGTTGTGCCGCTCCTGTTTATGTACCGATACGTCCGACATAAAAACCGGCAAATGCCATCAAACCATCAAACCCTCCATCAAAACCCGAGTTTTATTGCAGTCATTCCATTCTGCAATCCAGCAACAAGATGGGTAAAGAACGAGTATATCTATTACGTAGGGCAATATCACTTTTGCCTTATCATCGCTGCTCGTATCCGTCGTCGTGCATGAAGTGTAGGTACCCCGATGTAGTAAACTATTCTCCTCCTCGTTGCCGTGCCGTAATCATTTGGAAAAGAACAAATTTTTAGAGGGATATATAACAATGGTAATGGCACCAACAAGAAAAACACCTATAAAATGAGCAGTATAGATTTTCATCTTAATGCCTGGCTGAAAAGCCGCTTTTTATGCGACCTACTTGTCCTTTTACTGTTCCCCTAAGTGTACAAGACAACATTGAATGTGCTTTCAAAACTGCTTCTTTTGCCAAAATATTTCTTCTTTACAGCCCATTCATCTTTAGTGAAAGGTCTACAAAGATGATTTTATCATCCGTAGAAATATGTTGTCTTATTCCTTGGCATTGTAAAATTAGCCCGTTCTCAGAGTTGCATTGTATTTTGCATTAGGTATTCAGGTACGTATTACGTATTCTCGGGAATAAAGCGAAAATCTGCTGCAATATTTGTCAATTTCGTTACCCGTAAGGTTGGTTATCCGTCTTCATTTACTCAACTGAACTTATAAACTAAAAAAACTTTTATATACATACTGTATGGAATTGTTTGTTCACAAAGATGTTCTCCAAAATTTAAATGCCATTGTTTAATCTCTATTGCATTCAAAATCAATGCAGGTTCAAATTATAATGAAATCAGATTCGCATGCATGATTTAGATAGGGTGCGTTGTAAGTCGCTAAACGATTATGGTACACAATTTGTAATTTTGTGAGATTCGTTCTAATATGTGCAATAGTTGTTTCAAGTAAGACTCAAATTAACATATTCCTATTTACAGGTTATTCGCGCATATGTAATTTTGTGTAATCATAACCGCTGGGATAGTTTGTGGGGTAGTTTTCCAAGTGCATGAAAGCGAGAATGAAGTCAAGTAACCTAATATACATAATTGCTGCATTATTTTAAAAGTTTTATGATAAAATTGTCACACGTTTTATCTAACCGTAAGTAAGCTGAAAATCGACATTGATAGGTACTGGTCCATACATCCATATATTTGAGAGCAAGAGGAGGTGTGTGAAGTTGTGCATTGAATCTGAATCTAATGTTATACATGTTAAGTTAAACGTCATTTATCAACTCATGCTCATATAAAACATTAAACATAAAATGCACAAGATGCCGAAACTTCCGTGTGAAGACATATGCAGTCTAGTAGTCTTCATTGAGCTGCATACTATGGCAGAAAAGGGCATGAGCTTAGCATAATGCATTCCACTGCTGATTGTCAGTGTCAATCCAAAGAAAGCCCAATAAATTGGCTGGCATCGTTCGTTGATCGGATTTGTTTTCGTTCAAACCACCCAACAGGCATGTTGAATGCATTTATAATATATCCAGCAGATATACAGGATAATGTTCCTCCAGGACATCCCATCAGTTTACCATCAGCACATGTCATTTAGGGGAGCAGGCAAGACGTGAGAAGCATTCCATTCAAAGTCAAGACTGAGTCATCACCAACCAGCAGACCTAGTGAACAGCTTAACCTACACACCACAGCCCGGCGAACATGCGACACGAAAGTTTGGAATGCCCTACACACTTCGGATGCATGTGTATAAACCCGTATGGAATAAGGTCTGATTGTAAATCCATAAAGAAAGAAATTCCTTGAACAACATCTCTCTACAAGCTGTACTTTCAAAATCATGCAAGTTGACCAAAACCCCAAGTGCACATTTCTGGCCTGGAGACTGCAGCTCTCTTATAACAAACACAACAGCTTGAAATGCGTGCAAGATAAACACACACCAAACAGAATGTAGAGTAAATCTGCCGCACTCGTTCACCCGTTGTCATTGTGGATTGTGGTGCAAGCAGATATAGCGATAGAAAAGGTTGGAAAGGGTTCCCGAGACTGTCTGTTAGAGTGTTTTCGTTCCTCCTGAAAAAAAGAAGCACATGCCATCATGGGTCGTTTCTAGTATAGCCATCATCATTTGTTTGGAATGGATGATACTCGATATCTATCATGTCCAGAAAGGATCCGTTTCCATTTTTATACTGGGGGCACACAAGACATGCATCGTTTGCCGTGTAGAATGTTTACAACAAGGAAAACGGCATATTGTCCGCATATTGTTATTTGACAGAAAAAGATGGAAAAATGAAAAGTGGTCGGTTGGTCGTCCGTCTGCTGTCGGTTTTGGTTTCGTTTGCTTTAACCTGCATTACAAATGAGTGAATAAAATATCAACAAAAATACCATTTGAAATAGGATCCTCCTGCTGTATGTGTGGAGCAAGCTGAACATAACAGACAGAGGGAAACCTAAGTAATTTTACATGACAAGCACGTAGAGTAGATGATTCTTTTTTCTCCCTTCTCTTCACTTGTGCTTGTTGTTGTCCTTTTCGATGGTCCACTCTTCGCTTCTACGGTGCGGTGGTAGTTGTGTTGTATTGAATAATGAGATTTAGTAAGATATAGATAGGTGTACCCAATGATATCCTTAATAGGCGCATGTTTACATAAAAAGTATATAAGAAATACCATTCACAATAACAATTTGCAAGCTATAAAAGCCATGCTCTTGGTTTCACTGTTTCAATAAAAAGCGTAGCCGACTTTAGTTTTATATTTTTGCTTACCTAGCATTTCAAATCATCAATAAAATTATAGCTGACCGCGCCAAAGAAAATTTTGTTTTTGATTAACATATAGTATGTACATAATTTAATTATTTTTCTGAAACATTTTAAACTATCCCTATCGCTAGCTATTTTACTAGCCATATAATTTACGGTATTGTGAATCAAAACGGCTAGAGACGACAGGATCAAAACGATATGTGACATGCTAAATACACTGCTACCGTTCATTACCCTTGGTCTGCGCATCGCTGCACGTTTATCGTATCTAATCACGGGTCTGAAAATAGAGGATATATCAGAATATTATGTACCACTACCATTACACGTAAAAGAACAACAAAGCGGAAGTCCTGTTTTCCATACACTGAAAAAATGTCCTTTTTTTCTTCTTGACAAACATTACAAGCTGTTTTCGATGCTACATTAGCACATTGGCATGTGTTATAAAATACAGCGTTCACATATGGCCTTCGCATTCTCTGTCTATAGACAAGCTACTAGTTCTATAAAATATGCCAAAGGTATATATTTCTGAAGTTATTACTATGAACCAATCGATATACACACGTACACAATGCTTGTACTTATAGTGCTTCATATTTATTCGTCCAAATGAATCGGATAAACGAACGCCATGCACACACGCCTGATACTCCCGTCGTTTCCTGCTTTCCGGAAAAGGGCATAAAGCTAAAGTAAACAAAGAGACCGTCCTGTCCAACTTGGAAGCAAAAGCACTTGCAAGCTTTCCATCATGTGTGTCACATCATATCTTTCAAACAGACATCATAGGGACTTTGAATGTCCGTCCGCCTCACAATAAATTCCGTTCGCAGCTGAGCGTCTATTTTTATATTGGTTTCACAAGCCAGCGGGAATGCAATCTCGCAGTGGACAGGACCCTAAATCGATCAAGTACTACTATCAGCTATTTTTTATTCTTATTCGTTGTGTAGTTGACAGAATGACTGAATTCGATGAGTGGTGTGCTATGACAACTCAACAAGATTCTGCTTTGACTTTAATGCAAACAGGCCGAGTATATCTTATCACTCGGTATTGAAAGAAGAAAGAAACCGAGTAAATCCTTTCTACACGCTCATATTGCACGTACTTCCGTTATTTGTCTTATTGCAGGGTAGGAACATATTGTTGACTGTGTGCACAAGCTCCTAGCTGAAGATAATATAGTCATCTTTGTCGTTTTTGTACACTTGAAAAAACAATAATTGTAAATGCATTTTGCTGTTGTTCGTGCCATAGTGTGCGTTTTTGACAATGGATTGTCACGGCCACACAGGGAATTACAAAGACATGGCAAAGGCATACGACAATTTGTGATACCATAAAATAATCTTTTTTTCAGGCCTTTTCCCGATCATAACGATGATTCACACATAATGTTTGCAACATACAGAGTATTTATGACCTTCCACTACTACCACTAACACCAATATACCATCCGAATGCTTGAATGTTGTACGCTGCCCAGAAAACATAAATCCCTATATTGCATGATGGTGTCGCGTTGGAGGTGCCAGATACAATTTTGGGGTAATAATAAATAAATTTTGTATACCCCCACGTAAGCTTTCCCAAACTTTTTTCTCTCTAAAACGGGAGAGAAATGAAGCAGTAGTATCAGTGTTGAATTTACTAGCATGATAGTTTTGGCTGTCCTATGGGTTCCAGTCGTAGTAGTAGGTCGTCGGGGAAGAAAGGAGAGGAATACGTAAATTGTATCACTCACCAAGTCACGAAGGCGAGTGTGTGTTGTGTTACGAAAGCGCGTTACCCATAAGTAAAAGTAAGTGGCTAGCCCATTTGTCACTTACTCTTTTTATTCACCCTCTCTCTCCTCTGTCTATTATTATGTAGATGGATGCGCTCCCAGAAATGTGAACAATCACTTTAATGTTATCGTTATCACCGACCCGACCGGCTATAAACTAAAAAGTATGTATGGATTCGTAGCTCAGAGTCTATACTTCAACGTGCAGTCAATACACAAATATAAATCCTAACCTGCTTCATAACGTTGGGGAAATTGATGTGATTTGATCGACTTTGAATGACAGTTGGAGAAAAAAGGTTGACGATTTTTTGAGGAAGCGAATCAAGTAAATGGAGGTGACTGCTTTCGGGACTGTTTGCTAGTTTTGTTGTCTATTCAGTGTTAGCTATAAAAGCATAATATCTATGTATGTACAATAATACAATGTTTGGTGTATTTATATGCTGTATATACACACACGCGTTTGGGAGAATTTAGTCATCCTTCATTCAATAAAGATGATTGGCACATTTTCAGTAAACATCGATATTACAAGTTTTTCCTGCCTTTTTGGTAAAAAGAAACTCCCAGAGGAGTCCCGAAAGCAGCATAAAAAATAAACCTAATACATTTTTTACTTGGAAAGAAATACTACTCTAAAACTGATTGGAATGGCCTGTCTATGGGTGAGAGTCAACTATTGAAGGGGTGAAAAGATATTCGAGTGAGGAAGGGATGATCACAGATAATTTGATAAAATTATCAGAGTACCCACAAAGCCCATTGATAAAATAAGTATTGGGTACAAAATTAGATGAGCGCCATACGGTAAAATGTTTTAGATAATCATATATACAATAAATGCTTTGAATTGCCTGTACCATCATCGTCGTCATCGTACCCGTCGCATATTGTTCGAAGCTGACATTAAAAATTTCGTCAATGTGTATGAAAATAAGTGGGTTGAAAATGCACTCTGGAATAATAAACTGAAAAACTGTGCATGTTCTCAACTGTATTCATTTAAATTTGAGTTCAGCTAAAATATAAAAGTCGTGTGACTTCAAACGTGTAGCGAGAACCTTTCCAAATCGTGAATCGTTTTATTACTGTTGTTATTACTATCTCTGCATCAACGACCACGTAGACCCGTAGACGTACAGAATAAAATCTACTTTTGACAATCCAATATTTTCCTTCTTGCATGTTAGCTATTATGGCCATAACATAATGTATTCACGTACGCATGTAATTATCTTCATTTAGAAGAAAACCGCCCTGAAATGAAATATATCCGCCGACCGACCAACTTTACTGTGTTTTTGTGTGAATGCCGGTCGGATTTTTCTTGTGAGCAAATGTATGTACAAGTACAACATTCTAATGATGATGACTTGTAGGGGGTGGCGTATTTGTAATGATACCAGTTAAATGCCACAAAGTGATACCGCAAAGTGCCCCCATCGAGAGACACAGGTCAAAGCAGTAAAAACTGACGAGGTGTGAGCCGGCTGGGTTGACTGGCTCAAGAAAAGGTTTTAATGTGAACATGACTCTTATGATATTGTTCACTAACATAAACGCACATTCTCTTCTAGTCCATGGCGTGGTAGAAGTCAGCAGTCTGTTTTACTTTTCTTGCTTACTCCTTGGAGAACAAAGTACATTATGTACATCTCCGTGCGTTTGTTATAGAAATGAAACTCTCTAGTGATTTTCCATTCTAAATTTTATTCATGTGTGCGTGCATTTAAGTAAATTCCCAAAAATGTACGGACAGTTGCTTTTTATGCTGACATTTACTTACATAAAAATGTATAACTGGCTAATTTTTCCTTGTGGGAAACCATACTAACATGTAGCAATACTGAGACGAGCGAGTATGCAGTGGGATTTTTACTCTAGCGCCTATGAAACAATTAAAAATAGAACAAAGTTTCACTTTGGGTGACGGGCATAAATTCGATTTGCAATTTTTAAAAGTATTTTTTTTAAAGTTTTTTTTTGAGAAAAATTACTTTCAGAAAAATAATAGGCTAATTTTTCCTTGTGGGAAACCATACTAACATGTAGCAATACTGAGACGAGCGAGTATGCAGTGGAATTTTTACTCTAGCGCCTATGAAACAATTAAAAATAGAACAAAGTTTCACTTTCATTCAACTCTTTAGCATACATGACCTTATATTTGATAGTGAACCAAAATCACTGGTCGTTTTTATCATAACGGAGCTCGAATAATCGATGACTCGCTTCTGCACTGAGAAATATTTCCTCCTTAAGATTTACTGCGGTTCTGGGATTGTTCTATCTCATCTAACAATAAGAAAATGTTGCATTTTATTTTCCTGTTGCACAACTTGATGCACTCACGTTCAACCTATTCAACATTCAACCTATTGTACGCTATTGTACAGTGTGTTCTTGTAGATCTTATCCAATTACAGTTACAGGACGAAACGATTACTAGGCTCGCACGTGAAGATACCATTTACTACGAAGCTTTGTTTTTGCCTAAAGTAATTTCAATGCATCCATAGTTTCCAATGCACAGCAACACGCTTTGTGGATAGCAGCAAGCTATTTAAGCCGTACTGTTCCTTCATTACCACTACTATTGAAATGCTACACACCGCCGCTCCGCTTTTATCACATTATCCATACGTAATAGGCCCTCAGAGTCAAACATGGAGAACAATGTGAGTAATTTACATTTTACACTAGAATCATCACGATTAGCATCCATATTCTCCGGGTGCATGGTTTACTCACTTTTGAGCACAAAGCAGTATGCATTATCTAGAAGAATCCCCAACTGTTCCATTTCAACAACACAACAAGTAACAGTGTACGGAAAGGAAACAAATACTGATGATGATAGGCCAAACCTAAAAACCAGCGACAAGGAGAAATATAATTTTTCTCTGGCTACAGTAAAATTTTAAAGTAACAACTGGGTGTATGGAATATTGTTAATTGTTCATAAGAGATTGTGAACAACATACGATTTTACCTTTTTATTTTTTATTACCACAAACTCGTTCTGTTCAGTACATAATCCTAAGAAAACAGAGCCATTGAGGTCTTGTAAAGTTGGCCCTGTACACAGAAAAAAATTTATAGAGAAAATCACCTTCCCATTGATACAATTTTAGTGTTGGTTGTGGAACCTTTGATTTAACAATGTTTAACACAAGGCTGATTTCACAGGGTAGGGAGGAATTTTTGTTTTGTTTCGATGAAATGCAAGTGATTTATGAGATTTGAAGCGGTAGTAGACATGGCAATATTAGGAAACATTATTGCCAATCCAATGACCAACCAGGCACATTTTTAATGCTGATGTAATGCAAAATGTGAATAGAATTTAAAAACTGTGCTCTGCTCAAGCCTGCCCAATCATATTCGTGTCACAAAAATTTAAACAGTGTAATATATAAAATACGACTGTGAAAGCTGCTGAAAAGCCTTTGTTTTACGTTTTTATATACGAAGCCGTACGTCCTATAAGCTCCGAAGGCAAACAAACTACTCATGAAACACTTTTGTGTACACAAAAGCAATCTAATAATTGTTATGTAAGATTCATTTGTAATTTTCTATGCAAAAACCATAATAAATGCGCGACGGATTTTTGAGGACAAGATGGGTTCACAACAGATGCATGATTTGTGTGTGTATTTTCCTATTTGTAATACCCACTCTACGTACACTATTTATTTCGTGTGAGAAGGGAAAGAAAAGGCGGTATTATTGTTATTATTATATTATTGCTCCAAAAATGAAGATCCTCCGTGTGTGCGCACCCTTCCTCACATTCTAATCACTCTCAAGAAAACATTTCTATGCAGATGGGTTTTTGTAAGAACACGAGTGAAAAATTGCACCTCGGAGATGGAGAGGATTTTTAAATGAAACGGAAAAAGAGGTGGCGGCAGTGGTGCCTGACTGGTTAATGCATGCACACTCAGAGGCGTGTTGAGATGATGCCCTTTTCTCTCTTCATCATTTCCAGTCTCCCATTTTTTCCCTGTGCGTTGGTTATGAAGTGAATGTTTGTGTCTGGCTGCCCGCCTGTATCTTGTGTGTGTGCGTTTGAGTGAGTTGTTCCACCAAAAAGGAGATAAATGTGCTTCTTGAATGTCTAATCTGTAATGGGACAATGATAATGCACATTCCAAACAGTGATACTCCTCTATTCCAGTTGCTTCACGGCGCTTCCCCTTATGAATTACGTTAGGTAATTGTGCCTAGACACTTCTGACGGAGAGAAAATACCCCGTCTGAAAATTTCATATCGTGCTATATCAATATACCTTTAATATCCCGTTCGAGTATATATACTTAATATAAAATTGAATATTATATCGCTTCCTACATACAAAAAGAGAGAGGGAGAGAGAGAGAAACAACAGACGTAAAGTTGAGTTTCCTTTTCCGTACAGCAATACATACAAGTCAAAGAAAAGAGAGAGAGATGGAACACTAGCACCACCGGTAGTGGCAAATAAAGAAAAGTGATGTGTTTCTTTCTGCATTCCACCAAAAAGAAGACGAACACTAGCGAAAAGTACGTTTTTCATTTTCATAAACTTTAGCCAAAAGCCAAGAAAAGAAACGAGAATATACATAGATCTCTGCATACCCAGTTTACTTTCACGTAGGGGCAGGCACATCCCAACAAGCCGCACTCCCTTTCCTTCTGAAACTTGCAGACGATGATGAATACCTATGTACATGGTGTAATGTACCTGAACTGAGCCACGAGCAAAAATGTTGCATATTAGTTGAGGAGTGGTCTTACTCAAACCTCAACTCGTTTTGTTGTATGTATCATTACTTATCCACGTCGCTGTTGTTGGAACAGCCCGCGTCTGTACCTTTTTCGCTTTTTCTTCCTTTTCCTCTTGGTGGTGGGTTGTCGCCTCCGCTGGGAAACGGTGAAAATGTACTTGTTTCTCTAAGCTCACAAAACTCTCGCTGTCAGGGAGAATAGTGGAGTTGTGTTGTGTATGTGTGTGTGTGTGTGTTAGCAGAGCGGAAGGAGAACGGACAGAAGCTAAGACGGATATTACCCGTAGGAAATAATATCCGCATCTCATACCCCACACGACAAATTCAAGTTATTTCGTTCTTTTAAGAAGTGAAAAGGGAGGAAAAAGCAACATACAGATCTCTACGGCGGTCTGCTTGTTGTACCGCACCGCACGCTACAAATGACGGCCCAACCGACTACACATTTTACTACATCCCACATAACAACAACTACCAGGAAGGAAGAGGCTTTCTCCATCAAAGTTGTTATATTTCACTGTGGGTGTGATGGAGCCTGTTCTTCCTAACCTAAACTTAATATCTGACAGAGAAGACACAAGAAGAGAAATGAGCTCTTTCCTTGTACATATGCATATCCACCACAATAGACTACGATGCATCACAATCTTCATTGCCGAATGCATAGGGTGGCGTGCACTATGGACTCACCTTACAATATAAATTCTAGTATCCATATAATATCTGTACATTTAAGTACATGTGGAGGTGCTGGTGCTAGTGGCGCAATTTAGAATAGTACACTTTGCCAGTTTTCCTCCAAAAATTCTCCCCAAACCGTTCCCTATTCCTCAATGCAGTAATCTGTAAATGATGGCAAGTGCGGAAACTCGCTTTGGTAATTGGCAACTCAAGCGAATAGAAAATGAGTGGTAATGCTAGGTAGTTGATGCAGTACACACAGCATGCACATATGTACGTGGCGACACAATCAGTTATATCCGTACGTTTGTAGAGACTATATAGACACAGGAAAGAGTACGATGGTAGTTAAAGTTTTGTGTGAATGACTGTTTCGGAGCAGCGTGTGGAGAGATCGAAACCAAGTTATACCATTTTCATTTTTCTTCCACAAGAGAGGTTTTGCAAGATTGCCCTCAGCTGAATTAACTGCTGCCGTATAAAGGTCTAGAGAAGACAAGGATATCTGACTGTTGAATGAGTAAATGTTAAGATTACCGAGAATTCAGAGAATTTCCGATACATACACAAGGAGAAGCATAAGGCATATAGCAAACACCACACACCAAATGTTATTACTATTATTAGTGGCGCGGAACACAGAACAGAATGTAAGTATACATCACCACCACCACTCGACTCTCACTTTTCTTTTGATATGCATGGGAAAAGTTTTGTCGAAGACGGGGAACAAGTGGTGGTACAAGTAGCAACTAATTTGTTCCATGCCAAAATGGAATCAACATAGCGTAGAAAACCGAAAAAGAGAGTCCTCCTAATCTGAACGAGGATAATGATCATCACTTCTACAGCGCTCGCACACACTGCTGAATGCTCTGCTGCCGGTAGACTATTGCCATGGCTCCCGCCTCACATTTCACATCGCTTTCCCATAATCAACGAGGACATGACACAAAAAAAAAATACATAAAAACGAGTACCAACAACAGCCAGCATTCATCCATACAATCCCCATACACTCACTACTAGTTATTTCAAACTTCCCGTAATGAGCACCCAACCAGCTAAGCATAACATTATGGCATCCGTAATATTGTTGAGTCAGCATCATCTCACTCACGTCAAAAGGCAAGGATCTAATAATGTGATCGTTTGTGTGAATCATCTATGGAATATCCTAAAGTGTAAAAATTTGGAGGGTACAATGAAGAGAGAAAGTTACACCAAGATACTTTTTTAAAAAATCATATGCACATTGTCCAATTTCGCGTAGAAAGTAACACAAATTTGAAAAGCTCACAAAAAATTATTTACAACCGCAAAATTGTTACAAATATTAAATATCCGTGAATTTTTTTAGTTATGTATAGAATAACAAGCTGATATAATTGCACTGACAAAGTATGCATGAAAAATATAAGCCAGCAACACCAGCGATAAAAAACATTAGAAACCTTACCTTAACAGTAGTTGGAACATATAGTTCCGGGTCCATGTAACACCCAAATCCTCCTTCATCCCCATTGTTGTTGTTATTTGCAAACGGAAAGAGATCGTCTTTCACATGTGGATGACCCGAAGGTGGCCCAATATGGAAACCTGAATAAAACATTTTTTCCATAGAAAATAGAAATTTAGTACCCAGGAAAATAGGTTTATGTTATTTCACAAGCCGACAGCAGCAGAAGGAGCGAGAAAAACATTAACGATGAAAAGTACATGCTGGGTATGTTATGAGTTACAAGGTACGACCAAGACTTGGGCTTTGACAAATGAGAAAAGTCAGTGTGTCAAGTTGTATATAAAACAAACAAATAAAGCTGTACATGTATTGCACTGGTAGTAGTCAGACAACGCAATGCGGTTTTGGCTGGGACAGAAAGACACAAAGCAGAACCAGGTAAGAGTATAAACAAAACGAGAAAGGTCGGGTGTATAGTGATGGTATGATGGTTGGGAAAGTAAAACTATATAATGGGATGTTACAGTGCAATAAGTAGGTGTTCGGTTGACGATAATAAATTCATAATAAGGTAAAGGTACACGAAACCATACAGGCCCATCATAAAAAGCAAGGAAGGTACATTGTGTGCACACATCGTATACACACTTTTGGCTTGGCGATTTCCACGAATTACTAAATTATATGGCCTTAAAGCGGAGCAAACTGTATTGTATTATTATTAGTATTAGACTGGTGTACGGTTTTTTCGACGTTGACAGAAGAGACATTTGTTTCGGTTGTATTGTTGTAGGTTTCAATGGACTCCCAGCTCTTTTTCTACCCGTGGCGGTAGCATTACCGCTGCTGGCAGAACGAGAGTTGCTGGCCCGGCCACTGGACGCGTTCCCATTAGCAGGAGATGATGAGGAGTTAGATGACGACGCTTTTGATCCCACTGAAGTCGGTTTTGACAAACAAACTCCATTATTATCCACACTTTCCTCTTTGATGGCAGCCTTACCGCCTGTTCTAGACGAAGCATTGGATCTTGAAGATTTAGCTTCCTTCACCAATCTGTCATCCGACCCTTCATTTACCCTCTTGCTATGTCTCCCTCTGTGGTTACTCCCATTATACCCACCAGAATTGCTTCCACTATTATTTTGATTTCTCTTACGGCCTGCTGTTGGCGTTCCCGGTACAGATTCCGTGGTAATAGTAGCAGACGACGGAGTAGCATTTGCTATTGCAAGCATTGAAGATGGTGAAATCTCCGAAGTCGGGAGAGTTGTTCCCTCGTCCCCTTCTTCCCTTCTTCTTTCATCTGTCCCAACTACGATTTCTGCTGATGCAACACCATTATTTGTATTACTTTCCTCAATCATTGATGCTACTTGTGGTGGAGGTGCGACGACCGGTTCTTCTTGGTCGGCAACACAAGTTTCTTCTGGTGTGTTCCGGGCGTGAGCTGAATTATTACTCAATCCCGGAAATAGCGTGTCAATCGAGTACCGAGAACTAGCGTCTCGTGAACGGCGCGCACGTTCGCACATTTTTACGCTCTGTTGGCGATCGTACAGCGAAAGTTTTATACAAAAAGTATTTGTGTATCTCCTCGATCGTTGCTCTCCTACCTTTTATGTTTACTTTTGTACACTCCCACACGAAAGGAAAAGTTGACGCAAAAAACGAAGAGAAAATATTATCATTATTTTGTGTGAATGTTAGTAAGGAATCTCATGGAAGGTTACCGTTCATATTAGGTTTTCCAACAAAACATTGAATAATGCAAGTCTTGTTATTTTCCACCGTTTTTTCACATTCGCCACAAATACCATTAATACAACACTGTAACTGCGCTTGGTATTTTTTCTTGCTTGTATAAATGGACACTATGACGAGCAAATTAAATGCGAAATCACCCAGTAACGGCAGATTTCAGTATCCAGTAGAAAACAGTTCGAACCTACAAAAATTCGTTTTCAAAACTCCCGCCCGACACTACTCTGCGGTGTACATGTCTCGTGTGTATTTACTTATTACCACTGTTTTATCTGCTGAACGTATTTACTCGTTTCTTGTTATGGTCGAGTCGGCAGGAGAAAGGATTGTACTTCAATCTTCTCAACTTTTGACAAAATAAGAAACTAAACTTTTTTCCCCTCCGTCTGTTGCTTATTTCTTTGTTTTCGGCATATTTCTCATTCTTACTTGTTGGGGTTGTACTCAACAAAATGTATTTTACACTTTCTCCCACGGCGTTACTATATTTATCTATGGCTTCACAGCAAACTAGAACCACCAGTGTAATATTTATTTATAGAAACCCATATTGCTCTTGTGGCAATGAAATAATGTACTTGGTAGCCTCATTTTCGGGGGGAAAAGCAATGTTCACGAGTTTCCAGAACTCTAGCTTCCACTATTCCAGAAGCCGAAAAGGCTAAGTCTGGATAGGTCGACAAGTACTATCCTTTTGATGGCAAGGAAGGCAGATGTGTTTTTGTGAGAGAAGAAGGTTATTCTGACAAGAAGGCTCATTGAATACGATGCGATGTTTTCTCTAAAAAATAAAATTACCGTAGATTAGAGGTTATATACGCTTCTCATGCGTACACACACGCTATTTTATGCGGTCTGCCTGTCAATTTCAGAAAAGTTGACTTGCAAAGCATAGTATTTTCGATATTATATTATATACATACATATTATATTATAGAAAGGGTATATATTGAGGGCCGTTTTGAAATATAAAAAAGTTAAAAGCAAGTTTCCAAACGATCATTTACGGCTTTTCCATACGTTACTGTCTACTGACACTCACTTGTAGTAGTTTCGCAAGAAAAATTTGGTATGCGGGAATAATGATAATATTTTTACAAACCAAAGTTTCCAAACGATCATTTACGGCTTTTCCATACGTTACTGTCTACTGACACTCACTTGTAGTAGTTTCGCAAGAAAAATTTGGTATGCGGGAATAATGATAATATTTATACAAACCACAACTTTTCGCCCTACAGATTTCATATTCGGCTTTAAAAATACACCTGGATTGCTTTTGTCTGGTTTCCACCTGAAAACGATGGGTAGCGAAGTCAGAACTTACACAAAGTGTATTTACATCTTTACATTTAAGTGCATTTTGAAATTGAAAAACGCGTTTAATTAACGAAAGTGTTATTGGCTCTTTAAATCCATCAAAATTGTTACATTGAATGAATTTAATAAGAAATAAATATACAAACATACAATGCTGTGTTTTAGTGTAATACTATAAGAACGCATGAAAGTTTACCTTTTTATGTTCCCACTGTTAGTAGTCCTTGACAAGTAACTCCCACTAATGTTAAATCACATCAACACCCATGCATACTTTTTCTTCTTATATGCCGACAAAGAAATCATATACAAGTCGTGTTATTTCCCTTGACAACTAGCGCACAAAGCTTTAATAGCAATTTATAGAAGAATCAAAAAGCAAATTTCATTTATTTATTTTTCAGGCTCCATCCATCCCAAAGTACTTTTCCAAAATAGAAACACTGTAATTCTCTGCTCCGAACGAAAGATTGGCGCAAAAATGAAATTTTATCAATTCCCACGTGGGACGTCCCGAATCTCACATGCTCAAAGGTAGTTTTTATATGCAGACAGCATATTACACGTGTAACTATGTAACAACCACTTTCACTACCATTTCAGCACGACACGCGGCGCATTAGATTGAAGCTTTGTTTTGTAGAATCAAAACCACCAATCCATTACGTAACACTTGTCAGAGATTTGAATCAGAGCAAAGATCCATTTGCTTTCATCCCTTATCTTTAT
Organism: Callyntrura guangdongensis; assembly: GCA_027744295.1. Classification (NCBI taxonomy): domain Eukaryota; kingdom Metazoa; phylum Arthropoda; class Collembola; order Entomobryomorpha; family Paronellidae; genus Callyntrura; species Callyntrura guangdongensis. The sequence continues at coordinate 21,278 of JAHZNB010001542.1, forward strand.
TGTCGCCACTCCTGTTCTTGACTATCTTTTATTTATACACAGTTTAATATTCTTCGTAGTTACGCTGAGTAAAATTCAATAACTCCCCAATATGCCAATTTTAGCTGACTGCATTTGTAAACAACTTGGAATGAATGTAACAACCGGGCTGCGTATGTTCACGAACTTTCACTAACATAAAATTAATAGTGTCGTAAGCGGGGCACTCTGGATCAACTCAAACAGCTACTCACCAGAGGCAAATAAGTTGAATTGTCAGTCTGCTCACAAAAATTTCCCCATACCAAGTCGTTCTTGCAATGCCCCACCTCGGCTATAAATGTTAAATGCACAAAGAAGAGTCAAGAAAAGCAGCCCAACTTTTCATGGATCGCAGAACGGGCGTGTAACTTTCAAGAGAGCTGAAAAGCTTGAAAAGCGTGTCGGCAAGCAAAACAACCGTGGCTGGGTTACTACGACGTCTCCACTCACTCCGCTCTGTGTCTGGTCTGGATGGTAGCTAGATCAGAATGAGATTGTGGATTTTGGGTACGCTCTGTTCGGGTATGGAATCGTGAAGCAGGGATGGATGGATGCTGGCGATGCAGCTGTTGGCATGAGCCATGAGCTTCTCGTTTTTGTGTGAGCTTTTTGTCTATCCTTCTTCATAAACGTAACATCGTATCCATATTCTTCACCATGACACGAGACACAAGAGTTTACATTTTACACGCAGGCAGACACGGTAAAGGCTATGTGCTATAAGGCTTTTTCGACTCATTTATCCGGCAGTGTTGGTTTTTTCACTGTATTTGATGGAAATACGCACATTACATTTTGTAGGGAGATTTTCCTTCGTAGTTTTACTCTGTCGAATACTCAAGTCGGCTTGTCACTCTGCAGGAAGCTCCTGTGTTCCAGGGCAACTTGTGTGGAGAAAGGCAAGTAGTACGATAAAGCTGGACAACAACAATAGTGGCAGCAGAGAAATAAACAGAGCCAAAGGTACTAGTTCCCCAGTGGTCTGGCTCTACTCAACTCCGTTGGTTCGTTTCGTCTGCCCCTGCATTTCTCACATCGTTCTTTGTGTCCATTTTCAGGGTTTTGTACAAGAATAAGCGTACAGCCGGTTTTTTTTCATCTTTTTACGCCTGTGGTTTACTTTACTACAATTTCTGTTTCTGGTTGTCCCCTTCCTACATAGCTCCTTTCTTTAACGAGAACTGCACATTGCATTCAATACACATTCATACCATATTTTACATTCTGCACTGCACACACTATACCACACCGCAGCACCATTACATTATCCACAAGCCTAGTCCACATCATAATATATCCGCCTCATTCTCCATCCCTGTCTGCCCTGACTACCACTTGCTTGAATATATGTGATACTGTATGGTCTAGAAAAAGAAAAAAAGTAGCAGGATGTCTAACCTTGTTTTACAGACGGATGAACATAATGTAGCGGAATGGTTTCGGCCGACAGCAAAAAACACTTGTTACACACCGAGCACCAAGATAATCTCAAGCAATTAGGTGGTATCCACTCTCACGGCAACGGATGGCTAAAGTCAAATTCTATCATTGAAAAGGTAACCACTTTGGAACGCGCAACGGAAATTGAAGAAAAACTCGATGCCGGAATTTTTTTCAAGGTTGAAAAATATTTGATTAAACAATAATTAATGGACGATTAAAAAGAGGGAAAGTTAGATTTTGTTGGAACTTTGTAACAGTGTCAAGATTCAAGGTGTTGTCAAAACTACAACGACTTTGTTGGTAAATACATGTACATATA
>JAHZNB010001543.1:0-21850 GCA_027744295.1 Callyntrura guangdongensis
AGTACTTCTTTTCATGTGATTCGTCCACATACTGAAGCTCATGGTGATCTGAGAAACTATATGGAATAGGTCGTTACCTCAACTTTGCCAGTCTGGTCATCACAGATATGATATCATGCATAACATTTTTTAGGAAAAAAGTTTATGTAGTAATGATTTTGATGTGTTCGTTTTGCTTGCATGCCACACTCCTGAGCTGCCTACTGCTATTGGTTGGCTGTCAACTAGCCAGAAAACATTCTTAATGCTTGAGGGGCTTCTTCCTCTACTTGTAAACTCATTACAAATTGACATATCATCTCAATTTTTGATGTGATGACAATGACGCGCTATCTGCAAGGAGACCGTGGATACTAATGTGAGTGTGCGACGTAGTTGGCTGTATATTTTCTGCAACATTGGCTATCCATCATCACATACAGCATCACATCAGCATAATAATGTTATTAATGTTGGCCACGGGCAAATTGAAATTGGTTTTTAGCATGACATTAAAAGGAAATGTAAAGTGGCTAATCAATCTTGAGGATAGCATAAAGACGATTTACGAAATTGTAAGAATATACATATTATTGTAATTTGCTAGAGGAGGGAAAGTAATATTAAATTAGTTACTGTCCAATTACCAGTAATATATTAATATATTTAGTACGTAAAGACTATTACTTCTGGGTGGGTAGCATTATTACATATTATTACTCACCTCAGGGGAAGTGATAAGCTCATAATAGTATGTGTATATGTTTATTCTAGTAAAGTTCCATTCGGTTGGAAAATGTGTGCTCGTGCTTAAATAATTTTTCTTCTGGGAAAATTGTACTTACGAATTGATACCTCAAATAAAGTTCTTACGTGCCCAATATGAAATACATGGCACGACATGTATAAAAGCCCAGAAAGCAGCAATCTGCACACATTTCATGTTTACAAAATACTTTGTTGGTTTGGTGCGGTGTTAGAAAAAAATTGTTTTTAGGCGGTAGTACTTACGTATTCATATTTTCCAACTAATAGTTACTGACCAAGCGGAAATTCATTTTTTTCTGTCTGTGTTCGGTAACAAGGATAGAAGAGGAGAAGCCAGCAACGGAGTCTCCTTCCTGACAGGAGCTTCATCATCTTTGTGTATCTTCCAGGAACAGCGAACCAATGAAAAATGGAAAGGAAAAGGAAGCTGGACTTTTGAGGGCGTTGTATCATCATCACATGAAAAAGTAAAATGCATTATGAAATCGAGATACATAAGCAGGCTGAGGGGTGTAGTGTGAGCTCAAAAACTGCGTCGCATCGCTCTCTCTCTCTCAGCCTTCAGACTGTCTAGATGGACCAAGTAATTCAAAATATAAGAATAGCTAACAAATAGTCGTAGTAAAACTAGCTCGTATCTTGTTATATATTCATATTTTTATAGAAAAAAAAGAGAAAACGAAAATGTCTGAAAGAAAGTTTGTTTTTCTTTCCCTTTCTAACGAAAACTGGTGTCCGGTCTAACGTTCGCATATCATCATCGCCATCACTCCGAGTTTAAGTGCAGCAATACCAGAAAGGAAACTAAGAAAAATATGAAAAAAAATATTGGACCCCAAAAAATTTCATCTCTGATGCTTTTTTTACAGTTACAGAGATACTTTTTTACTCGACAAAATATATTTGCTGTGAAAATGGAAATGGGAAAAAACTTCTTTACTGGCTACCCTACGTGTATGTACGTGTACAGTACATGTGTATGTAGGGCTGCTTTTTCGTTTAATACCGAACTATATGTACAAAAGTATATGCTATTTGCATATGAGTACTCTAGAAAAAGTGTCTTCCTTTTGCATCTTTATCGCTGTCACATTTTTCCGTTTACATATCGAGTGACACAATCATCCCGTACACTATGTACATGGTCATTCCTTTCCCTTTCGGTAAATAGCCACGTATTCATTCTTATTTGCGATTTTAATGGAGCTTACACGATAAAATTATTTATTGGGTGGAGAAAAATAAGCCAGAGGTTGTAAGCATTAAAATATCCCCAGAGATTTTTTCATATTCTTCCATGCCTCCCCATCAGCCTCCGTTTTCTACTCCGTCCCGCGTTCTCTCTCGTTTCATATTATCTTTGTTCGAGAGCTTTCCCTGTTTTTGTATAATCGTCTCCTCTATTGATTTCTTAAAAGCTGCGACAAAAAATTAATAATCCATCCACCCACACACAATTTTTTTACGATGTCATCATGAAAGTCAGACGGAGAGAAGAAAACACACGTGATAGGCTTCCCAATGTTCTTAATACATCATTTATTATGTACCTACCATCCAACATCCAAAGTATAGATATACAGCATTCAATTTTTCATAATGAAAAACATACATTAAAACCTACGTCTTAAATAAGAAGCACGTACAGGGAAAGATGAGGGAGTAAATTTCTCCCATCTTTTGTGGTTGATTTTTTTCTTCTCTCTCTCCGCTTCTTGGTTACTTATACATACAAACATGCAAGCATGCATGAGAGAGAAAAATTCCCGTTAACAGCAAGACGCTTACGTAAAAAAAAGACGAAGAAAGGATGGCAAGACAAGAGAGGAGGCAAGATCCCTCAGTATTCTCCTCATTCATTTAATTAATATCAACGGACCTCGCTCAAAGACCATCCATCATTTTCCTATCTCTCGTGAACAAACTTCCTCATTTGATAGAGCTGAATGGTTTACAGTGAAACTACTTGTCGGCGGAGAAAGCGATAGCGGTGGTGGTGGTGGCAGTGTGCTGTTTGGTGACATGCACGGAGCTTGAATGGTTTTTATTTGTAGGTAGATTTTCTTCCATACACACACACACTTTCCCTTCTTTATAATACCATGTGTTAGACGACTCAGGCCTGCTGCTGGTATGAAGCTAATGGTACCCGTACAATATATATATATGGACAGTCCCATTTTCTCATATAATATCATTGTAGTGTATGTATTACCAGTAGGTACATTTTCTGTGTACTGCTTGTCAAGGAGGAAGCTGCATAAACGATTTTCATCTAATAACTCTACCAAACTATCAGCAGGTCTTGTCTTACGATTTTCTTTCGCTGAAGGATTTTTTTATTTACCTTTCTTTCTTTGCTGCTACGAGGACACAGTTTTCTCTAGTAGTCGTCCTCAAGATGATGATGGCGCGTGTGTGTTTCTTTCTGCAGGCATTTTCATTATCGTTCAAAAACGTGTATGGTATAACAATATATGTATACATTCATTAAATTATATATTCGACTTATCTCTGTGGACCGATGTTATACCTATTGCTTTAAACATATTCATAATATATATTTGAGCGCGGACTTGTTTTGCGTAGTAGTTGCTGTTGCTGCTGTCTGAAATGAAAAATTATCAACAATACGTTGAAAATTATAAAACACTGCGACGCAACCGCTCATAATACGAAACCGGATTTCATTAGAAAACTTTTTGGCTAAAAACTCGCTCTTCGTAGATGCTGAGCAAAAGGGCACCCAGGGAACGAAAATAATGATAATGCGATTGGGGAAAGGTAAAGAAGTTGCTTGATGGCAATAAATATTATGTTCATATAATGTAAAGCATTTTGCAGCATTGCCTCTCTCTATAGACCATATTTATGCAAAATATCATAAGTAAGTATAATTAAAATAAATAAAGTATTCCAGGAAATGAGGTAGTTTTTCACCTGCTATGTTTACAGTGTGTGCTCTATCTCCTCCTATCACACTTGACTTACCAGACATGTCAAAAACGTTCACTGGAGAAGGAAAACAGTCGAAAAAAATTGTGGTGAGCAAAAGAATGAATAGAAAGGAAAACAAAGCACACGCTGCTGCTGCTTGTAAGATGATATGATTATTTATCATGTCAAGTACATGCTCAACTAAACGAAGGGTCGACAATACTACAGGTGACTTTTGAGCAGTCACAGAGCCTGTCCTACTCGGAAAAAGTCTCAACCTGTCTGATTTTTTCTCTGTGAAGAATAGAAGATAAAAATTTATTTTTCGTGTTTAACAATCTCATCCTCATCGGAGTGGAGTCAGCTTTCTTTTGCTTTTTACTTTCTCCCTGTCACCGTCATATCAAATCACTCGTTTTCGCAAGGATGCCTTATATCATTAGGGAAAGAAAAAGAAAAGAAAAATGATGATGATGAGAGATGAAAAAAATGGGTGGTAGAAAAATAAAGAGCACGTAAAAATGAAGGAGTTCCTTTACACAAACCCAAGAAACAAGACAGACACAGCACCAGAGTGAAGGATCAACGAGTGAGTTGAGAAGAGTCGGGTCTCCCATTGAAATTCCTACAAAGTCTTCTAGAGCATTACACAGCACATCATCATCGTCATCATCATCAGCCAAGTCCTCTCCTCTTTTCAAAAAAAAACACAGCAGCATTCAAGTACAAGTTTTGGACAGAATCGTCTCTTATGACGAACAATTTTATAGACGGGAATATTCATTACTGTTATTATCATTATTTTACGATGAATCTATGAAAAATGTGTGTAAAAAATGGAGCCAAGAAAGTGTACAGAGAGAGAAGGTCTTTTGCACTCAACTCTAAAACCGTTTGGTATAACGTACTCTCTACCGTGCCTTATGAACGAAACGGTAACCTTTTTAAATAAGAAAAACAGACAAAGATGAGGTAGTCCTCAGTCCTCAAAATGAGTAGTAGTTATGATGACGACAATGATGAGAAGAAGGACTGTGCATAGGTATATAGAAATGGTGGTGAAGAAGCTGATGCTGTGTAGGTTTATAGTGAGCGATAGCAGCATTCAAGAGGAAGAGAAAATTTCCCCTGAAACGATCGCCGTGTGTCAAGAACTGTCTGTCAGGTTATAATTAAGTTTCTTTGAAGAAAAGGGGAGCAAAAAAGAAAGAGGACGGCGTGGTCGTAGGAGTATACAACGCTGAAAAAAATGAAGGAAAAACTATGAAGCAGTCTGCATATTCTTCCGATAATACATATAATAACGATGATGGTATATGTAGTGAAAAGAAGTTACTAACACGGTGTAGTGTATTTAAACATGTGGATAGATGCATAAAATATACTGTATCTCTGTTGTGAAGCTTATTAGGGCTATCTTTTGAAATTTGTGGCTTTTTTGAGTATGTAAATTAGATATGTTTTTGCAATGACGACGTTGTATAGGATAACGGGTGTGCGGCACAAGAAACGTAAAATTTGTATGGTAGAGATATAAAGATATGAGAAGACTGAATAAAAAAAGAAAAAGAACGTGAAGGACCCCTATCGCTTCCGACTTGCTGCTAACCAAAGGAAAATGAGTTCAAGGCAAACCCTCATAAAACAAGCCGTATGCTTGTTTATGCTGCCAGAAGAGAAAACTACTTCTTTATCTGTAAAAGCAAAAGCATCATTATTGTTGTTCGCTTTCCATGAAATCTTTAGCCTCAGGTTGATATAATTAATATGGTTAATTATGAGCGAGTGAAAGATGTGATACCCTAATAAAATACTACGGCTCTTTATAAAACACGCAACCACCACCACCACGTATACGTGATTCTGCTGCAGTAGTTAATTCTCATTGTTAACCCCACAAGGGATGAAAAATCCCTTGGCACACGACAAACAATGGGATATGAGGTAAGCGTTAATGATGAGGTAGTTGAATGTATCTAAAACCTACAACCAAGCATGACATGCTGAGGAAAACAGTAAATGGGATAAGCGGAACGATGAATAATTATTGAGCCATAAAGGAAGCTAATTAGACCGACAGCCAAACGGAAATAGAGAGAAAAAGGAACGTCGCATCACATAGGTAGTAAACCAACTTGTTTACAAACCTTACTTTCCTTTCTACGAGAACAACATTAACGTGGATTGCTTCGTCATCGTTCTTACAAAAAAATTCAAGTTCACGTTAACGTTAAAATGCAAGATAAGCGTTCCTACCGCTGCTGCTTTGTCAACAAGTCCTTGTGTGCCGTGTGTCATTCAATTTTTTCACATTGCACAATAAAACAAAGAGAGAGAGAGACGTAAACATTAAACGAATAATGTGCTAGTTGTATACGTTGTATTTATATGATAAAGTACTGGATAATCTGCGCTAGGGTCTTCTGAAAATAAACGGCGCTGCTGCTGCCGTTTCTCTTGTAGATGAATGATGAAAGAAAATTTAAAAAACAAAAAACGAAGCTTGCTACTGCTGTTGCTCTCCAGCAGCGATCCTCAATTTCATGCTTCCTTTTGACTGTCTCTGTGGCCTGTGGTCCGTGTAACTGGTGGTGGTGGTGTTTTATGTTCAACTGTAAAACATACAATACATGAAAGCCCCTTGTGTAATGATATTAGCCATGTTACTATCACCATCATCATAATATCTTGTTTCGCGTGAATAAATGATAAATTCACAGGATAAATTTACATATTAAGTAATCATCATCATTAGCATACATACAAACGTTCTCTACTTACACACATTATATGTTTACGGCATGTAGAGTACATACAGATTTTCCATTTTCCTGTCCACATTATATAACATGTCCCATTTATACGAGACATTTGTTGTGCTGTGTATCACTCTATATATCTTTGTGCTATGCTTGCCCCCTTCCCCTGTTTAAGCATTCATATCATAACTATTCCTCTCTTTTGTCTTTCATTGTTGTAATGTATACATGGTTGCTCCATCTCTCTCTCTCTCTCTTCTTGTGTGATAGTGATGATGTACCACTGTGGTGATAATTATCTGTTTGATGAATATTTTCCTGTGCATACAGGGAAATGAATGGACCACTAAGAGTAGAAAAGAGTTTATTCAAACTAGAAAAGGCAGATACAAAGACAACAGCTCTCTGTCTTTCTTTCTCCCCACTGTCAGGATTATTGTCCTGATGTAAAACCTGGTGCTCCGATGCTTTTCCCTTTTACAGCAACGAATTTTGTAATTTTTAAGCGTTTAATCGTAGATAGCATACAGCTTAGTATTTTGTGAGCACGGTAATCAAGAGTGAGCATGTATATCAGTCTCGTTGACACCAGAAAAGACAAAAGGGGTGAAGCACTAGGCGGTGTAGCTATACAGACACTACTGGTCTGTTGATTATGAGGATGATTGTGTAAATGAAACGGGAGCAGGATGGAAAACAAAAGATCGGTGTGATAATACAGAGAGAGAGAACGGGGAGGTTTTGGATCGAGGGTAAAGTTTACAGTGAAATAAGCAGTAAAACAATGAACTCTTGACACATATGGGTTTTTAATATGCCTCATAATATGACCATGATGACAGTGTAAATGAGGGAAAGACAGGGAAGATGGGAAGAAACAAAGGCATAATTTTCCCTATTGCTGGTTTGATTACAAAAGTTCCTTTATTGCAGCTTTTTGTCGCGATGTTTGTTAGAGAGGGTACACTTGTAATTAGTTACCAGCCAAGACCCACAACTGAGCGAGGAAAGTGAGAAATTTCACACTTCTTCCCCATTACATGATACCCTCCCCATAGATAAATGAACGCGCTCATTAAAATGTTGGTTGGGTCTTTTATTCAAGCATTTTCCTTTGTTTTCTTGTGTCACTGCTTCTCCTGCTGTCTCACTTCAACTGGTTGAGACAAAAGATAATAATGCTTGCAGCGGGGTTTAATTTCAAGTGCTTTCGTTGATGTGTTTTCGTATTTACACTGCGGAGTGTAAAACTCGAAAATAAAATCCAGTTACCCTATAAATGCAAAAGTGTGAAAATATAAATGAACGACTTGCAAGAAGGTTATCTCAGTTATCTGTATTAAGAGGCGTGCAAGAGTGTTTGTAGCTACAAGCAAGAAAGGGAAGAATAGAGGAAAGCCTCCTCAAGTGTGAAAATGCTTAATGTAATGTAATGTAATGATGACGATAATAAAGAAAATAAAACAGACTTTTGTTTTAACCCAAAAAACAACACTGTATTTACAACGTGTTTGCAATTCTTAAGCAATTTTCCCTTTCAGAGAGCCCAGTGGAGATCCCCCACCCCACTGAAAAACGTGGGCTTGTGCCAAGAAAATTTATTTCGTGACGAGACCATACACAAGATGGGTGAATGATGATGAGTAACGTTCCCTCTTTCTCCCTCATTGACACAGTAATTAGTGATGAATCTTTGCTTCAAGCGTTTTACTCTACGCTTGCCTTTCTCTTAAATTCACTTATGTTTACCATTGTTTCACACGCCGTTTGCTGTTTTTGATTGTAATACTTGGTGTTTCATGGCTTGAAGAATTGACACGAACTCTTGAGTTTTCCTCTCTTTTCCTGGTGGTGAGCTGCTGTGCTACAATAATTATTATGTTACAGAAGAGAGCTTTCCGTCACTCTGTAGTTGGGTTAAAGGCAAATTTTATAGAGGCATGCTGATATATACCTTTTAGCAGTTGGTAAGCATATATTTGAAGTTGGTGGTAGGGTGAGCTAACTGAAATCAAAGTGAATCTTGACAAGCATGACTTGCATACTAATTAGTCACATCGCAGCAAACAACGAGAGTCAAGTTCGTGTAGAAATACAGTAGTCACACAAGCAACATTATTTGGGTTTGTCGTGACTTGCTTTTTGTTGTCTGTTGATTTTTGTGTGTGATCTCCTGATGATTGCTGGCTCACTCCATTCAGTTAATTTGAGTGGAACTGGTGCTGGTAGTAGGTAGTAAAATAAACAGACACACACAGGAGTTCCAACAACCCAGCTAGCTACATGATAAAGTATGTGCTAAGGTGTTTGTTTTTCACTTTATGCTGGTCTTGCAAAATGGGAATTTTTATCCTTAATTGGGTTACGGTTTTACATGGGAAACCGTCTCACAATACCCACAAACGGCTAATTCCTATTTTAATGCTTGTTGTAAACAAATGCAAATAAATAATATACTAGAGTATTGTATACATATATATGTACCTTGCATATGCGATACGAATACCCGTATTATATGTTCGTGTAAACATACGTCACGACGATGTGGCTCATGCTTCCGCATAAAATGATTTTTCCTTTCAGAATTTCCCCAATTTGATTTCGACATCTCAGTATTTATTGCTGTGTAAGCACTTTGTTGAGAGAAGTTTATTAATTTTCCAATAAATTGAATAAAACCAAAGCCTAGCCACGAGCCAATATAAAAATAAATATACCTGTTTCACAATCTTGCCATTATATGGAAATATGCTTGACATTTTTTCTTAACAAGAATTGGCCGTATCCGAGTTTCGAGACAATTTTTTTCTTGGACGAATTACTATTTTTTAAGGAAATGTTCAACAAAAAAGTCTCGTAGTAGTCTCTACTGGAGCTCAAGATATTTTTCTTTCCAAGTGCACACTTTTTTTTATACCCATTCAGTTAAGAATAATACTACGAGCGAGTGGACGAAGAAATAAGAGAAGAAGAGGAAATTAAACGAAGCAATAATAATAAACGAAGTACTTACTACTTGTGCTGCTGTTGGTAAGTATTCATCCAGAGAGACCACTTGAAAATGAAAAAGTTCAATAAAAACCCAAATAAATACCTACCTCCCATTCGAAACGTCGTCGTTGTGCCCCGATTGAGTTTAGCAGAAATCATTTCCAGCTCAAATAACATGATATAATACTGACAGAGTTGAGAACAAGTGCTGCTTGCTAACTATCATGAAGCAATAATAATACATATAATATCGAGAAATAAAATGAGTCTCTGAAACTGGTCACCACTTCTATTTTCTACCACTAACTAGAGGGACAACAAACAAAAGGAAATGGTCATGAACTGATGCAACTATTGCTCCTTGCATAACGATACCAACAGAAAAAAAGTGAAACATATATACCATTAGGCTGGAGTAGGTATGTCTACGACGAGACGAGGTACTAAATGAAAAATGTTTCATTGATTTTGTCAAACCACTTCTCTTTCTCTCTTATTTTGAGCTAAATTGACTTTCAAGTGTGCAGTCAAGTCCAGTAACAACGAGTTTGTATAGACAGAGATATGGTACGTTCATACGGTTTCTTGTGAATGCGAAGGAGTCAGCACGGCTAGAGAAATTTTTTGATTAAATAAATCTTTTTTAAAAGAAAATAAAAAAGGACTTTTACGTACGTCGTCCGAAAGAAAACTATTGCTGTACGGACTTATGGCAGTCATGCATGTAGTTCGCATTAAATTGTCAGTTTTATGAGGAAAAGACAAGAATCAACTTCTTTGAGAAAAGGGGAAAACGTTCGTTCTCTCTAAGAACTGTTGCCTTGCCTCTGGGAGAAGATCACATCACGGGTCTCTTGAACCAACTGTGGCTTGAAGTACATCATTTTCCGTAGTATTATTGTTTAATGCTCTTATGGAGCACGAGCATCCACCTCAATGTGTAGTTTTAATTCGGAGGAATTTATTTGGAACGGCAAAAATAAAACTGGACTCACATAAAGCGCACAAAGCACCACATCATAACCAGTAACAAATAATACCTGAAAAAATGGTAGCTAATTAATTATACGCGGTTCAGTGATACGGCACGACTGATTGATGCTCAAACAATTCTTAACTACGACCATTTTTGGAGAGATGATCATTTTCTAAAGTTTAGCTTTAGTCATACTTGTCATATCTGACCACATTCAAAATTGATAACACAGTCGAACGTAGTAATAAATAACATTATTACAATATGAGCACTGCAAATTTGTCAGGTCCCGTTTGAGAAATATTCCACTATATAAAAATATTAAGTAATTTACAGGATCCGTTAGGTAAACATCGTCAGCGTCCATCTCATATTACACTATGCGCTACATATTTGTTTCTTTCCAAGTAGCAATAAATTTCCGGTGAGATTGATTTTTATGAAACGTCGGCGGTGATGTTATCTTTGAGCTTTTTTCAGATGTAACGAAAATAATAATTTTGTACGCTGCTCACACAGCACGAGGTATATGTAAAAAGAAGTAGAATTGTGTAAAGAGTATTTTACGTGATGCGCACACAAGGAGAGAGTTCCGAAAATAACACACAAAGAGATTGTAAAAATGGATAATAGTCAATTGTAATAATAAGTTGTACAGAAAAAGTATGACTTTGTTCATTTACTACGTATTTATCAAAATAATATACACACATAGCTATAGCTATCATCCTACACTCATAAGATTTTTCTCAAGAAACCTGTGATTCTATAAGTTCTGTTATTATTATATTTTCTTAAACTTTTCCATCATTTTCATCATCATGACCATTGTTCATTTCAACATTTCTCATTTCCTTCAAGAGAAAGAGATGCTATCAAGGAGACATCTTGTCCTCGCTCACAAGAGTCCTGCTTCTTTTTAACTACACGCTTTAAAGCAGGATCAATGAGTGACACGGAGGTTTTTGTTGTTTCCCTTTTGCTGTTTTTTGTTTGTTGATCAAGCTTGGAAATGGTGATAAAGTGATAATAAATGAACAATGTGTACATGTAAATATTCGGTAACTAGTTATGCTCTTCTAAATATATTCGTTGAACATGAATGCATAATGTGGTGACACAACCGGTCTTCTTCGTAACCGCCACCGAGAGGTACTTCCTAATCATGTCCCGTAATCACAACAACGGGTAATATACATAACCAGCATAATAGTAATACGTACACACTGAGATACGTAAGCGAAGAAGGAATTAAACAGTGTGGTTATGATAATGAGTCGTTTCATAATAAATAAATAAATAAATCATAATAAATAATTAAGTTCGTGTTTAGTAACCTTCAAAATTTTCTGGCAATTGCCATGAACGTCTGTAAAGATCATGAAACAAATTCATGACGCCGCGTCGTCTTGGCTAGGTTGACATAAATGACATTAACGAACAAGAACATCAAATCGTCAGACATAATCTGTAGAATTTAGTATGCGCGAAATTGATACACTACACATTAGAGAGTTTCATTCAGCTTTTATTACGACGGCTAGAGCAAGACAGTAGTTACAAAAAATTAAAATATTTCTTACACGCGATTTCCTTCCTAGTATGCGTCTTCATTTACCCTCTGATGAACTGATTGTCAGTTCAGGGTTGCGTTCTGTTGCGCAACCCATTCTTGTTCTTAATTCTCAGAGAGCTAAATTCAATTTCACAACAAAAATACAAAACATTAGTTTAAAATGTGTACGCAAGCGTGATGGGAGAACACTTAATGTTTGCACATTTTTATCTTAAACGCCCATTTTGGCCTTAATGTAAGTTGTGTAAAAAATGCATATCTTTACGAGCTAACTACAAGCAGAGCTTAAACTTTTTGAGCACAAGAGTAAATTGTGTGAATACACGTTTAAGCGGAGTAATAATATCAAATCAGCCTTCATCTCTTGCTGCCCCTTTATGTTTCCTTGTGTCTTTCTAGCTTGTATCGGTGCCACACAAAATCAGAACAGTCCACTTATCACTGTCCCCCTTCTCATTTCTCTCTCACTACCACCACCACCACCAACTATACCCTGCATTGTGCTAATCCTGTGTTGGAACACCAGCACCCTAGTATCTTGAAGTAAAACACATTCACCACTGCTGTATTTAGAAAATACACGAAATATCTCGTTCTCTGGCTTTGTTCACACCGATTTTACTTTTTCACTATAAAACGTAGCACTGTTTATATTTGAATATTTGGGATTTGCCCGGGTGTTCTCCTCTCCACTGTTCTAACGTCGTTTCTTTCTCCTCTCTTTCTCTCTCTCTCTCTTGCGCAGGGATGTAATTATTTTTCTTCTGCACCACTGCCCACATGATAATTAATGTCATCCAACGAGTCATATATTTCATCCGAATATTACAGTCATTATGTCAAAAAGTGTGAAACAAAGTTGATTATTATACCAGGAGTTTTCATTAAAAACAGGAAACGACGCGTTGGAGGAAATTGTATGAGTAGCATTAGCAGAGACCCCCATTACCGCCGTCGCCGTCGCTACCCATCATCACCATCATGTCTAAAGCTACCTACTTTGTATATTATATATTGTGTATAATTTGCATATTATTTCTGTTCCTTTTTGTACAGCCCACACAACTTTTACCATCATTGTAATGACAATAATAACCCGTATATAGCCTCTTCCTTGCAGTTTCCACGGCTTCTGCAGACCATACTACCGCTGAAAAGTATCGAAATAATAAGCTTTTTCAGCTCACTGCACCAAAAGGCAAGGTCCACGCCCTTTAAACTTTCAGCAGAAACAGCAAGTAGGGCTGGTGCGGAAGAAGAGGGAAAAGCTGTAAAAGCTAATTAGTGCTTATGATCATCGTTATCATCATGGCGTGGTAAAAGAAAGGCAGGGGCACTGCCGAATAGAGAGAGAGAAAAAGAAATATTAGAATGAAGAACGTTATTGCCTTTCATAGTTTTCATCATCCCATTCTCATTCCAAAAGACTCGAATGTACAGCAAAAAAGTGGAATGAAGAGTGAAGCTGAACATAGAAAATATTAGTTAGGTAGACGTATGTGTGTGTGTAAAACACTTGGATAGATTTTAGTATATTTCATTTATTCATTCATTTCGTGCCGTTTCATCATCAATTTCCACACAAGTGTAGCGAAAATATGGTACGTGCCTGGCACGCATATTGGCCTCTTTGAACTTTCTCATTCTCTTTGGGCAAGTGGCAGGGGAGAAAAGACGACGACGTCAGGAATCCAGATGTATGCAAACACACTCATTTTCACACAGAGACAGACAATAGGAGAAGAACTCCCTGGTCTGGTAGAATTAATATAAATGGTGGACGATGATGATGATAACTGTGATGATTGCTAGGACGACGGTGAAGGAATGACTTGGAAATGAAATGTCAAGCAAAGGCATACACACAAACATAAATACACAATATATGCACACTTTCACACGACGGAGTAAACCAACCAAATTATCGTGATTGTTGTCATCATCAACCAGCACATAAGAACCGAGCCCGTAAATGGACTTTAATAAAGCTCATAATTTTCTTCTACATACAGGCATGTCTCTGCAAAAAGGAGCAGTAGAGAAAATGAAAATGAAGACGATAGCAATCTTCATCACAGAGTGATGATGAGACTTTCATTTTCATTTATTTTCCCAGTCTAAGTTACACCCTATATAATGTACATAAATATGTTGCTACAGTCACGTACAGTCAGTCAGTAGTCAGTGCAGTCAGTTTTTTAGCACGGATGGAGAGAGGAGGAGGCGGTTAAGGAGGAGGAAGTTGTTGGGACAAGTCGCGTTGTATTAGCATTAGTTAGTTAGTGTAATTTTATTCAGGACATGACAGAAAACAGAAATCACCTAACTCAGCAGTACTACTAGTAGGAGACACTATTACCACGATAGCAGCAGCTTCTGGCGTGGTGGAGGAGGCTCCCATTTCCCGCTTTCCTTCTCCTTCCTCTTCTCTGCACTCTCTATCCAAGCACCATTATATTCTCTGCAGTACTTATTACGCATTCAAAGTTTAATCCTTAACTTGTACACTTCCATTAATATGCTTTGCATACAACAACAAATTGATTGTGATGATTATGTTCACTTTCTCCTTGCTCACTCCATTTCTCTCAGGAGAAATATGCAAATTACTATCGAGAAACTTAACATTACAAACAAACAGCAAAACAGGCCACAAGAAGAGGCAAACATACATACATACAAGTTTGTTTTCCCACCATGCTCATCACAGTCATCATTATCGGGTTCATTCATTCGCTCAGTTTCATGATGACGATAATGATAATGACGAGAGACTACTTATGCATTCTACAAACCAACTGACTGATCATCACCAACAACATCCCCGTAGTTGTCGTCATCAGCTCTAAGAAGCAAGTTCCATACATACCACTTGTTTCTTTCTGTTTTGGATAAAAACTGAGTTTCGTGTCTCTTCGTCAGCAAATTTCACCATTTGAATGGCTTTACTACTACTGGTGATACTGCTCTCTCTCCCAAACAACAAAATTGATCTCAATAGGAGAACGGAAATGAATGCAATGTAATGAATAAGCAAAATGAGAAGAGGCTTCAACGTCGACTACTACTGTGTATTAGTCCGTCGTCTGTAGTTGGAGTTTAATGAATAGTTTTGTTGTGTTGTTGTAAGTTGTAACCACTCAAAATTTGCATAGAAAATTCCCTACATCTGTAAGCAAAAGATTGACATCGGTGGGATTGGATTTTCTGAGAAAAATTTACTTCACACTTGACTGCACCCACCCCTCCTTCTCCAATGCTAATAATAAACTGTGTTGTACGAAAGGCCGAACGAAAAATGTAAATGTACTTTTTTCTTCATTAATCCCAATTTAGATTTCTTCAGGTCCCCAAACGAACGACATTCTCAGAGTTTTATAAGTTGCTACTCATTACACTATACCATTTCATATGTGCAATATCCGAATTTACCATATCCACCATATCTACCAACATCGGTAATACACTCGTCATTTCTTAAGCATATTCACTACTACTTTCCCTTTCCTTAATTAACTCTTAAAAGTCAACAACAAATCGTATTGAATCGAATCCAAATGAGCGTTTCTTTAAGAAAGGCACAGGCAGTAGTCATCAGAGCAGTGTGGTTGTAAGCATGTAGTCGTCCTTATTTTTTTGGCTTCTTTTTCTCCTTCAATTTTTCTCTCTTTTGACTCCTCTGCATGCAAATTACTAGTTAGTCAAAGATTTTCATTTATTTTAGAAGTAAAATCATTAATATGTAGTAGCATAGGCGATTTTTGGGCATGTGTACATGCATGTAGTGATGACGAGACGACAAATGACTGTGACAGGATGAGATGGAACAAACCTTCTCCGCTATTTTTGCTTGTACACGCTAATGGCTCTGCCATACACTGTGATTAATATACAACTTTTTTCCGTCTTCACATTTTCTCTCCTTCCTTCTTCCCTCCCATGTCGTGTACGTGAATTATTATACTATTAGTGTAGCGTGTGTGTATGTATGTATAGTATTTTAGTGTTTTCATCAAATTAGGTGCTCCTATAATTTGAAAACTTACAATATGGACATGTACATAACGTATATTTATATAGTCAGCCTGTTTGTAATGCTTGCAAACATAGGCGTATTAATAAAGCTCGCTGATGATAATTCCGCTAAGCATGTAATTTTTTATTCACATGAGCATTAATCCATAATAATATTCCATCTCCTCTTTACTTCCTTTCTCTCTTTTCTTGTTCCACATACTCGTTTTCCCTCTCCTCTCTCTCTCCCTCTCTCTGGAATGAGTATGTTTAGTGTGACACAAGAAAAGAGAGTACACAGCCTTGTAACATGGCTTGCAAGAGAGGGCGAATACGGAAGGATGGAAAAGTTTATGAAAATCGTATTAAAATTATGTACATGTATGCATTAAAGCTGAAGACAGCAATTTTCTCTCATCACTCCACCACCGTTTTCCTTTCGCCGTCGTTGTTCATTTCATTTTCTCTCTGTCTACTTCCAACAAATTTCTTTGGAGTATTAGTTTTAGCGGGACAGCAGCAGTGAAATAATGAAAATGAAAGCACGTATTTATTCGTATATAGATATTTGTTGATGTAGAAGGAAATACACATTACACATAATACGGTTTAGTCATAGGGGTTTGTTTGAAGATCCCTATATAGAAGAGTAGTTGTCGTCGTCTTCGTCACCGTGCCGCCGTGTCGTCATCCTTTCAAAGCGTTCATTTTCATTTTCGCTTGTTCGTGCCATGCTGCCCTTAACGTCAAGTTGATTTCTCATTAAAAATTAGTTTTTTCCTTCTCTCTTTTCTTTCCTAGTTTTTTCCTTACTTGTAATGCGTATGCACACACATAATGCAGTTCCCACTACATGTTTTAGTAGTACTGCGAGTCCGTTCTCTGTGTGTGGCTCCTTTCTTCATTATGCATGCATGCTCACATCACACGTCTTTAACATATGTACATCCATTACCGCTTCAACTACCAACTACTTTTCTACGAACATCATGCATGTACTATTTTTTACTTTTTAATACCCAAAGCGATTTTCCTCTTTTCTTTTTAGAAACTCAATTCGCCAGACTTAAGACTTACATGTTAACAACACAGCAGCGGGAAGAATAGCGGAGCAGCAACAACTCCAGTCTTTTAACTAATCTCTTACATATTTTTCTCCTGCCTACTTTCAACTTGTTCGCCTGATCAATTTTAATTTTCATATAAATGGGTATATATACACCTACTGCTAATGTGAGTGTGTGTACAGTAGAAATGCACATATATTTACAGGCAGAGAAGCATAACTGAAGGAACGAAGTGTACTGCGATGTTATTTGTTTGCCTTTTTGTTGTACGGAGAATTTCATGCATACATCACGTTTTTTATCTTGCTACTAGCTATTGTTATTATTGTTGTTAATATGTAAGCTCATAATGTTCCAGGACATTAAAGCAGCTTGTATGAGCATCCACTTCACTTGTTCCAATTACTTGTGCTACTACTACTACTATTACCACATGACGATGCGACTGCCTCACATACGAGCCATATGCTCCAAAAAATGTCACAGCCAACGTAGGAGCAATATAACAGCTTTCAAAAGTCAACTTGACGACTTTTAGAAAAGGACAACTAATGTGAGCAAGCAAGCTGATGATGACAAACTGGAAACATGTAGGAATGTCGCATTTCACGTCAACATGCATCTCACTCAGTGTGGTGTGACTACCACTGTGACTGTTGATGGTGTTGGTGATGATGATGGTGTCCTAAAAAGATGTATTAACATAACAGTAAATGTGAATAGATAAAATGACAGTGTTGCGCAAGGCGGTATGATACATAATTTACTTAATATTATGATGTAGTTGGGTATCTATGTTATTTTAAGAACGTTCTGAGTAAACGACTGGATTATGTTCAAGATATTTAGCGTGTGGGCTGACGAACGTTTATAAAAATCAACTTGTACCGATAACTTTAAAAAATTAAATCAATATAATTCCAAGTTTGGGATATTATCAAGGCATATGGAGATGACAATTGAACCATGCTACTAAATATTTGGTATCATATCATGGTTCAATATTTACTAACCTTGGATATTACAATCAATCTTCACATCTCCGTTCTTGTTTCCTCATTAAATTCTCCATGTATTTTACCATTTAAGCTTGTTACTAAGAGATCTTTTAAAAAATTATGGGGAAAATACATGGAATTTTTTATTGTCGGTGTAAAGAAAAATTTTCGAGGCCTTGAAACTGCGGGCTGCAAAATAAACGAAGAGTGGTAAACAAGGATTCGAAAATGGTGCAACAGACTTCAAGCCTTTAGAACCAGAAAAGCCCCGCTTCTCTTTTTCAAGTTTTTTAACTTAAAAAAATGGTTTGAAATTATACATACAAAAATTGCGTAGCTCTTTTTTTAAAATTTGAACGAGTAGTGTAAAATGTACAATTACCAGTACTTCTTGTTTCTTTGTAATCTAAAATACATTACGATTAATTACTAGCACCGCACCGTATTTATGGTCGTGGTTTTTAAAAGCTAAATAATTACGCCGATGAAAGATATTTCATCTAGTATTGACTTTAGCGTATATGTATGTCTGTCTGTCCGTCATCACTCTACTGGCCAGGCGCTTCAACCGATTTGGCTCAAATTTGGCACACAGGTGCCTTAGGTTAGTGGCATCTCTGGGGTGCAATTTCAGCAAATTTGGTTGACCCCCGGGGGTCAAAAATTAAACTATCAAAATTAGCTCAAATTTTGTATAGCGATAGCGATACCAAGTCGACTGATAAGCCAAAATATCAAGTTTTTATCAATTCAATCAGCTTGTATCAATACAAAACCTTCATCGAGCGTCTCTATACAGCGATTAAGCTAGTTTATTATTATTTTCATCATCAAGAACCACCCTTGTAAAGAAAAAAACCTTTAAAAGGGAGCATCGAAATCGTTTCTGTGAGCCATCTCTGCTAACTTTCTTAAAATCCATGCTGCAAAAAAAATAATGTAAATTTGGCATTTGACCACTGTTTTAAATCCAATCAGATGTTTGATTTAACAATGAAAAATGTTTTTAAATAAAAAATATGGCATGTGACATTATTAGAGACTTTACATCCGACTAATAGATTGTCGTATCAAAAGAAAATATACGGTTATACTGAAAGTGCCGATAGGGGCTCTTTAACCTCAGTAAACTACGCATTTTAGATTACAAAACATAAAAAACAAAAAAAAAACACGAGGTGCTGGTACTTGCACATTTTACACTACTTTACACCATTGAATTTTTAGTTGTCAGAAAGACGTATTTTTAACATAACCATAGATATTTACTACCGATAGTGACCGAGGCTTTTCTGGTTTTGAAGGCTTCTATTGTTTTATTTTTTAAAGGCTAATGACAAGAAATTGGCTCAACTTTATTCACAAATAAACATTTTCAAAGGGTATATTATTACATTATATATCGTCTCTCAGCGCATTATTCTTTTGAAACAATATATCACTTGTCAACTTACATTTGCGTCATAAAATTATCGTAAAATGCTTAAGTTAATAACCAACAACATATGTTCTAGAATTAAATTCATATTATTTTAAGCGTCTGTAAAGCAAAAAGATTATAAGAGGATGATGACTAGCGTTTATTCTTTTCACTATCATTATTCTAAAAATAATTTGCATAACCAAGAAACCCGTGTTATATAAATTCACCCGTAAACTAATCAGTTGATTTTAACTTCAAAGTATAGTGCAAGTGTGAAGCTTAAACACGTACTTGGTTTAGTACATTTTTATATGCAAAATAAAAGTGAAAGCTCGCAAAAAATTCAATCTAAAACGCCCCATTTTTTTAAAAGTCAGAACAGAGTTACACAAACCTGATATTTAAAAGCATAGAAATTTCTGAAAAACGATTCAAAAATGCGTATCTTAAAGGGATTATGGTGAAATGAAAAAAATGAAAAACGACGAACGCCCTGTAAATGAAGTACCACCGTTCTCGTTTGAAGTCCTCGTTCCCATCATTACCCTTGCCGTCGGTTTTTGTCCATATGAAGTTCCATCCTGTACTATTAAATTATAGGAAGGGAAAAGGGGACAGACAAAAGAAGGAAGCAGCAAAAAACCTTGTGTCTAGTAATGAGCGCACACATTCTTATTTCAGCACATGAGGATTTCATTATTACAGATTCATCATCAGCATAACAAACGCTCCACATGCCTGGTACATAAATTTTCCCTCATGCATGTACGGAAAAGTAGGTGGAAAAGACAGAGAATGAGAAGGAGGAGTCGTCAGGCAAAAAAAGTAAATGAGAAAGTCGACGACGCTGATGATGATTATGAGGGCTAGAGAAAGCAAATGGTGAACTGGTTTTTGGGTGGTTCTTTAAGCTCTTTGTTGAATGAGTGGAGAGAAAGCTTCATCCTCATCACTATTGCGTTGCCGTCGTCATCGTCGTCCTCTTTTGTAATTCATGCTAGTTGCAAAGAATTATAATGAACATTTTTGTAATAAAGGAAAGGAACACAAGCATAAGCAGGGTAGAACAAAGAAGAGGATGGTTCTTTTCATCGTCTATGTCATTATCATGATGATGGCATGCCATGGCTTTTGCTTTTTTATGAAATGAGAAAAAGAAGATGAGAAAAAAAGATGGTTTGCTTGCCTGCTTCACGCAGGGTTTGTTCATGTTGAAATTTTTCGAGACGACAACGACGTGATTATAAAGTAGTCTTCCTTTCCAGTTTTTTGTAATTACTTCCTGCCAGGTAAAAGGCACAAATGAGCACCACTTCGGTGCTGCCATGAAACAGACTATAACGAAGCTGCTATGGAACAGATGGAACCAGAGAGAGAGAGAGAGAGAAGAAAAGCTTTCATTCCTCTTCTTTTCTCTTTTTTAGAAGAATGGCGTCATTTTTTTGTTCTTATTATTGCATGAGGAATTTCTGGAGGAGAAAAGAAGATCAAAAAAGGAGTTTTTCTTCTTTGCTGGTGAAATGAAAAAGAATATCACCGTCTTTAGTCATCAGTGGGATCATCATCAACGACTAACAGTCATCATCATGGCGTTATGAAAGTATAATAATAATTTGGTAGGAGTGGTGGTGGTGAATATATGCTTCGGTTGTAAATGTTAATAATAATATAACACTATAACACTCAACATAATATATACAGAGGCATAAGAAAATGCATGCTTAAAACTCCCACCAGTGCTCTTGAAGACATTTTAATAATGAAAAAACATTCCGAAATGATGAAGATAAGAGGGATATGAGAAGAAGGAAGAAAATGATTATCGTCATTGCAAAATGCGAATAGTAATACGAGATTCTCTCCACTTTATGACATGAGGACAATACGTGCAGTCCCCATGCGGCATAGTGGCAACTTTCAAACTCGCCAACAGAGCATTACGATGAAAGGAGGGTAATGTGTGACAAAAATACAGGATTAAAGTTGCGTTGATACTAGTAGATAATAATGGTGACCATTTAATCATAAATGGTACCAGAACCAGTATGAAAATGCTTTAGATACGAACTATACATATGATGGACTTTCCATGTTATTAGCATAATTTTATCTGAATCTTCATATCGCTTTGATCCAATAAAGTAACATTATCTTTATAGGTATACCTAAAATCCAATGAATTTCATAGAGAACTTACAAAAATTACTAATTCCCCAGTTACCATACCACTTCGTATCTCATTGTAGCGTCATTGACAGTCTTTCGTCATCATCTCACTAACAGTTTGTTTTAATTGACACTCTGATCACAAAGGGCAACAAACTAGAACAATTAATTACCATTGCCATTTGCATATTGTTTT
>JAHZNB010001544.1:0-17563 GCA_027744295.1 Callyntrura guangdongensis
ATCAGCTTCAAACTTTATTCAGCATAAGTATATAATATCATGCTTTTTCATAGCGCGTACCGTATCATACACCACAATGTCCACAATACACGTCATACGTATTTCACAGACTTGAATTTCCTTTACGCAAATTATAACTTATGTATGAGTCACAGCTTTTTCAAATAAGTCAGTAAAAATATTTTGCGTTGTTGGGTTAGTTTTGAGTTTATTTTAGGAGATAAGTTATAACACCGCAAGAAATTGCTTTTGCAAAAATCGTGTTATAATGATGACTGGAATTCACAAAGGAAAATACTATGCATTTTATACCTACTTCCCAGTTTAATGTTTTATTATAGGCATGCTCATAATATGCTTCTATTCACCAGCGAGCATTTATCAATAATTTATAAGTATATTATGGATTCAACAAAATCCACCAAAGCGGTCTTTTACTATGTGCGTTAACTCGTTCACGTTCGTAAAAACAAGGGATAATTTGTTATCACAACATAAAGTCGGCGGATGTAGAGTAGAGGAGTAGAGTAGAAAATCGGCGGATGTGATTTATTCAAAGTTGAACTGTGACAAATTGTTCATCTATCAGTTTTATGCATGAATTACAGACATTTTAATGCATAATTATGGTGGTATTAATTCTTCAATATTCTGGCCCTAAAATAACATTGTCCCGGCCGTGGTGGAAGATATTTCTTTGGGCATCATCGTGTATTGTAACCTTGTAGCTATCATGTTTTTGTTTGCTGTAGCTTTGCCCAGATGAAATCAGTGTTGATCACAAATTCAATAATATTTACTTAATAATTAAGTGAATATTTGAAAAGTATTTTTATATTACTAGTTTAAGAGGTACGGACAATATTATTTCGTATTAATGTGTATGTGTATATACGTTTGCCGTAATTACTGTTGACTGTTCTCTGTCGTTATTGCGTTGCTGTTTAGTTTGACTGTGATTTAATATTGTAAATATCGTTGGGGTTAATGGGAGAACACGACAATATACTTTAAACTATTTTATTTCTCCAAAACCCCGTCTATCGTCGACACCTGTTTTACTAAAGATATCTTTCATATGATAGTGGTAATAAAAGAAGTATCATCATTTCAAGGTTCAAAATTTAATGAATGGGTTTAGTGATTATTAGTCTTCCAGACAAAACCTTACCCAGTATTGTAGGAGGCATAAAACATAATGATGAATTTTTTAGGTGCCATGAACCTGGAACCTAGAACACTAACGGCAGAAAATTCTTTTCCAACAAAATGCCTGAGTGCTGAAAGCATCCCGGTCCTGACAGTAGCGATAGTTGTTGGTACCTACTGTAGTTTCGGCCAAGATAATCAGATTTTCCAGCTTACAAATCGGCACTGTAGACTTTAAATAACAGTTTTTTACGAAGCGTCAAAGACGTTAAAGCAAGTAATGGTAAATTGTTATTAAAAGGTGATTACTCTTTTGATGTCCTTTCTTAATGATTTGTAAACACATTATATTTAACTGTAAACAATGCCCCAAATTTTATTTGAGATATTCAAGCATCAGCATTCGACATCATGTAAAAGTGCAATTTACCGTACAGTTGTATGACTCACGTTTTTTATCATCCATGCCAGAACGTTACGTATATACTCACATGCAGAATGCAGAGGTTCAAAAGTGTTAATTCTGTAACATCGCCCATTTCAATGTGAAGCAATTAATTGTATGAATTCTGGCGTGTAATGAGGTTTTCGTATGTTTGGTTTGCGACGGAGAGTTAGCGACATGGAAAATGAGACACGGCATCCACGGCATGCATATATTATGGATTGCTACTGTTTTCGAACGGTTTTACTTTATCAGATTCGGTAAGAAGGCCCTGGTGTGATTACACAGTGGCGTGACAAATTTTTTAATGCGTTAAAAGATTATATGTTAGTTCTTAATGATAAATAAAAACACTTCTAATGTAAAGTTAAATAGCTATTAAAAAGGGCGGTGTTCATAAACAGCTCGTTTAAAAAACAGATTAAAAAAATATTTAGGTATGTTTACAAAAGACCCGTTAATATGCAGACATGCAAACTTGAACATGCAATTTGTCATTTTGAAGATGCTAGGTCACATTCGAATAATTCGGTTCATAACTTGAAATGGGGTAACTAAAGACAAATCGGTTTGTTGGGTGTACTGGCCTTCCTTTTTATTTTGCTCTCTATATGGGCATGTTTATGTAAGTATTTACTAGACAATCTAAATTTAAGTCAGCAAAATCAGCAGCTCGTCATTTACCAGATAAGGCAAAAGGAAATTGGTCTGGAGTCTGGAATTCCTCCAAAATATTCTAATGAAAACGATAAAAATAATACATTCAATGAACTTGCATCCTGTTCGATTGAGAAATGAATGCCTAGCTAGTAGCTGGTTATATCATCAGATAATAATGCATTTTTCATTTTGACGTGGACTGCACTAAAATTCGATTGTGCTCAAGGAAAATTACTGACGCCGCTTCTAGTACTAATATAAGTATCAATCTATGATGAGGCTGAAGAACCAAGTTTAACATTTTAGTAAATTATATGGTCCAAAGAACCTTCCACTTTCCGTACAAGAAAGTCAGATGCAAATAATACTTTGCATGTACAAGAACGTCTTTGATTTTCATTTTTGCGATTCAATCTGACAAAAATCAATATCTGTTGGATTTTTTTTCTATAAATCCAACTATATTTTTGCACTCTATGATAGTAATGATATGGATATTACACACTCCAATATAAGCTTTTTGGTCAATGGTCTCAGTGTTAAATAAGACTGGCAGTTCTTAACAAAAATTTTAACAATAATACAAACCATCGACAAGTATTAGTAATATGATAGCTAGTACTTCTTCAGCCCGAATGTAATAAGTTTAGGTATCGTCAAAATTTGTGCTAATTGTTGTCTAAATGTCAATTTTAATTTAAATGCAAACACATTGAGGAAAACTCTCGTGGTTTTGTGTTTTTCAGCCTCATGCATTGCCGTCATAACATATTGTCGCTTTGCAATGTAGGTAATTTATATGTTATGATATGATCAAGTTTCAAACATGATACAGTAGAACAGTCGCGGACAAAATAATTGTATCGTGTTCTCTTTAAATTACACGTATCGTGTTGCTGGTCAATTTAAACAACCGAAATGTTGCGAGGTTTGTGGCCATTGTGGTGTGTTCCACCATAAGTTTCCTTTCCCGAGATGACAACTTTCCACGTGACGGTATAAATATTAATAAACATTTGCAGGTCTTGTGTTTGTCATCCTTAATAAACACAGTCCACAAAGTAATACATAACAACTTTTCACTCCTCCATTGTGTCACCATGCTCAAGTCTCAAGACGGATGGGAGACTATGATTTCAGGAGAATGGAGAGAGCGATACTGCTACCATACGAATACATAAACAGTCAAACACATAACTTGCGCATAACAGGATGATAATTCAGGATGACATACAAATACAAATTCAATACCGCTATACTTTGGAAGAGAGGAACACTTTATCTCAATGCTGTTGTCGTATGTCACTTTATGTGCTCACTCAAAAGAGCGCAACAAAAAATGTTTCGAACGAAATGGATAATTATGACAAGGGAATAGCATGATGAGTTTGGCCCTGTAAAACCTAACTAACTAGCGTGCCACCACAAAAACCATCCACTACTGCACCTACTGCATTACATTACACACCAACAACAACACACACGACACAACACAATTTTTTTTACCTCGGACCCAGAATGATGCACCACAGAGAATAGAGACTAAAAAGCATACATCAGAAAAGGGCAGTAAAATGGCTTTTCTTTCTTCATATTCTGATTTGTGTAGTGGCAAGTTGTAAATCCAGCCGCTCTATAATATTCCCTTGTATACCTATAGTAAACCATTTAAATGCGGATAAAAAAAGGTAATTTTTGTGGATGCATCTGGAGCTACACAATCTTTCTTCGTCCTCGTTTTTGTTTTTGGGACACAAACTAAAAAGTAACCACGTATGCATTATAAGTTGTTTGTGATTCCGGAAAAAATGTCTTAGGAAAGGCAGGAGGGTTCATTTTTAATAATACAAAGCAAGTTGTTGTGTTGAAAGCAGCAACCCTCGTCGTCGTCCTACCTCCTCTCATCAAAACGTGAAGATGTTCACTTGATAGTTCAAACACAACAAGTGGCGGTGTAAAAGTACCCTGGAAAAATGACTGTATTACTATACCACACATGCAATAATTATAGCAACAGCGTAAGACTTTACGGGTGTAATCTATATAACGAAGGGGGCTTATTTATTCTGAATACGTGAGGCATGTATGTTGGTCGTTGGTGTTGCCCTTTTCAATTTCCCCTAATGTTTGCTCTGGTTTGTCAGAGCAAAGTAATTTTTTGTGGAAGTAACTGGAATAGTAAATACTCGCATTTGGTTGGGGTTTACATTTCTTGAGAAAAACCTAGAAGTTGAGAAAGGATACAAAGTGATCAGTTCTCTGTGACCGTTTTGCTCTATGCATGTAAGCACATATATATTGTAGTCACAAAACCATGTTTGTATTTTACTTTTTGAGCAATTCAAAAGATGAATAGAAATAATAGTTGATACGTACATACATCTATTAAGTTGTGTGGTTATTCTTGTCTTACGTTTTAGTTAAAATATGGACTCAAAGTTTGCAGATTTTAGTTTGACGTGACATTGGTTTAGTTTTGACAATAATTAAAAAAAAATTTAAACCAGACCTTATCGAATTCATCGTAAAAGTTAATTTGTACGAAACGTAAGCCATGGATCCACAATATCGGAATAACCATTACAGAAAACCCCGTAAGTTTAAAATCCTTATAATATTTAATACCGTATTTTTTATAAAAAAAAATACGAAAGACGTAACACACCTCGTTATAAAATTTCTTTAATGAAACCCACAAATTTTGTCAGTGGCTATTAAAGAATTAGGGTTTGTGTGGGTGTTGACTGTTGACGTCTCATTATTATGCGATATATGTGCCCGCCAAGCATAACAGTAACCCTTTTTACTTACACAGACGAAGGCCTAGTAAATAGACTAACACCTTCGGAGCAACATAAATCGGGAGATGTGAATTATGCTGCTTATGCTGTACTCGGGGCAATACTGGTCCTTGCGTTTGGGGTATTACTCCTACTAGGATTGGCCATGTGGTTAGACTATAGGAGAAAAGAAAAAGAAGAAAAGAAGGGAATTTCTCAAACCAAGGCCACAACTAGATATCATGATCCAAATAAACAAGACGAGACTCATTTATACACTCATGCGTCTCACACGACGGAACCAATGACAAACCGAAATCTATATCCTAATCCGGAAATTGAGGAAAAAGATTCTTTGTTCGAAGGTTCGATGGTGACAACCACCACTACGGAAATTCAACCAAAGGCTCCACCGATGAGTAGCGAGAAAATTGATGAGATGTCAAGAAAAGGTAGCTTTGGTGTTGTAAATGTACACCATCAACAGCAACCCAGTAATGCTTCCTCTACAGCAGATTTTGGCATGCACAATTCCGCCTCTACCCCACTTTACCCTCTACAACCACCGTCATCCTCCTCAATGAATGCCTCCTCAGCGGGGAGCTTAGCTGGAAATGGCAAACGGATGTCGCGATTGGAATCGTTTCCGTATGAGGAGTATGGGATTCCTGAAAACGAGAGGCAACCAATTAAAACTCGAGTACAGGATTTGAAAACTTACGATAATTTTTTACATTTAACTCGAATAGATAGTGAGATGCTTCGGGATGATAGCTTCTCTGACGGTCAGAGCAGTGGGAATGATGACGATGAACGGGTGGGGAAATTCGAGAGTCAACCAACTCTTCCTCGTGGTTCCGTTGATCGAACCCAGCATTAGGAATTCTTTGTATTTACGATTTATGTATATCGATTTTTCAAAATAACCGTTTAGATACCTATTTTATTAAGCAAAGAGCATAATAATTCTCTGATATTTTTGAAGAATTGTCTCTGGATTATTTGATAATTGGTGGGTTGAATTGGCGCGTGCATTCCAGGTAGAAGAACACTAAAAGAGCCTTTCACTTGCAAAAGTTTCTTTTGAACTACTTGGCTTATAAATATGTGGGCTGGTAAATATAAATTAGTCCTTCGCATAAAAGTTTTTGTATCAAAATTTAATAGGTATAATTTTTTATTATTCTATGACATCCAGTTTCTTTTGAACTACGTGGCTTATAAATATGTGGGCTGGTAAATATAAATTAGTCCTTCGCATAAAAGTTTTTGTATCAAAATTTAATAGGTATAATTTTTTATTATTCTATGACATCCTTAAAATTCTAGTGGCATTTATTTTTTTAGATAGAATCTTTATGTTAAAATCATGTTACAAATATTAATTGATGACACTCAAGTAAACTTGAGAATGTTCTTCATATCATTTGACTACTGCCACTGCCTATATGGCAGATAAATATTGTGTATGTACAAAATGGTTTATTGCCATTTAAAATGTTTACATATGTTTTACCATTTCAATTTCAACAAGTGAGTATATTTATTTGTTATCTTGTACTTTAGGTTTAGTTTAGTGATGCATTTTATTTAAATTTAATAGGTATAATTTTTTATTATTCTATGACATCCTTAAAATTCTAGTGGCATTTATTTTTTTAGATAGAATCTTTACGTTAAAATCATGTTACAAATTTTAATTGATGACACTCAAGTAAACTTGAGAATGTTATTCATATCATTTGACTACTGCCACTGCCTATATGGCAGATAAATAGTGTGTATGTACAAAAATGGTTTATTGCCATTTAAAATGTTTACGTATGTTTTACCATTTCAATTTCAACAAGTGAGTATATTTATTTGTTATCTTGTACTTTAGGTTTAGTTTAGTGATACATTTTATTTGTCAGATATATGACCATAAACTACTTTATAAAAAGAAAATATTTTACGTTTGTTTTGATCGATTATTTTACAGAGTACTTAAAATAAACTTAAAAACCTGACAAAGGAGCTGATGATTGAAGTTGTTCTTTTAGGAACAATATTTCGTGCATAACAATGCGAATTTTACAAGGAACGCGGTGAAAATTACATGAATATAACGAACACAATATGTTTGTGTAATTGCTGAAACACAAGCCAAACCAATAATAATTTATCATAACATACAATCTCCTTCGTTGTTTTTTGTATACCATACCGACATTACCATCATCAATCGTCCGCATTAAACTTGCTTCGTCGACGGTTGACCTAATTATATATATATTCGACCGGAAATGTACACTGTAACATGTACAAATGTTGTATCTCTACTCTCTAGTAACTAGTAAGTCTCGTGTCATGTTTTGAATTTCTTTCATCACGTCACGATACTCACATTTACTTGCTTACTGACTTGTGCTCGTCATCGTATTCTCCAGCTCCTCTGTGTGTGTTAGGAGTGTACGCATTTACGTATTTTAACGACCTACTCATACGCTTCTTTTTATTTACGCTCTTGACGGCATAAAAAAGGGCATACCTACATTATGTACATAAAGTTTATATAACTTTCTCTGCTCGTGGGAGTTATGAATCTTCGTCAGTGAATAAACTTTTTATGTAGTTGTTCTAGAAAAAACCCTATCCTACTACCAAATTAGAATAATTGATAGATGATCTAATAAGCTAAGCCGCGTGGACAAACCTCTAAGTTTACACAACCAATTAATTGCATACTACACATACATACATACATGATATCCACACAAGGTGAAGTGCTGAAACACTGAAGTGATGACGCTAGAAATCTGGAAAAATATGGAGACTATGCTTTGTTTTATGTATGTGCCTACGAGTTACGAACAACAATATCTCAATGAGTCAGATATCCTACGCCTGGGCTATAATTGTAACCACCTACATGATATGAATAGTAAATTTTCCAGAGACATGAAACCAGCGTCTTATTCACATGCATTTATGTCATGTTTAACTGCTACACTGCTACTAGTAGAAGTAGTAAATTGTAAAAAACGGTGTCACAGAAAATTAGAGAATTAGTCTCCCAAGAATTGAAGTTCTCTCTTTACTTTTCTATGTGAGTAGTATAGTCACTGTATACTAATCACGAAATTGTGTGACAAAGGAATTAGCGCAGAAAATGTTTCATGCTTGTTTACTTGTATACCAATACCCCGTGTGTATAGTTTGTAGATTTTCATTAGGAATCGAGTGTTTTTTACATTTGGTTAGTAAAGATCAAAGATGCGTATGTATGTAACGTTTACTATATGTGAAACCCTGCTTTATTTTTCTAATCTACTGCTTTATATTTCGCATATTTTATACTGGAGTGGAGGATGAACTCTTTGCCAATTTTGGATTTCATTTTTTATATTTGGATATGTTGCTTCGTTTTACTTGGAAAATGAAAGTCACTATAAGCTTTACTATAGTGTTCTTCAACTTCCTCATTCGGAAACTGTTGAATAATGTTTAATGTTTGTGTAGTTTCTTTATTTTATTGAGTTAGTCATCAAAATCAGCTTTGCTTTAGCTATTGGTGCGCTTGACGTAAATACTAGGTAGCGGATGTGTGCAAGCAAACGTTGATATATTTCTTCCTCAATCTAGATGAATGCTGCCTTCTACCCAGTGAAGTTCAAATACCTAATTACAATCCGTATGTACCATGTAAAAATTTTGGAATTTCATCGAATCACATCTTCTCCAGGGCTCATCCATTGTCGGTAAGTTTACGAGTTATCTTTACTGGCAACTGATGGTGAGATAAAATGCCTAAGGTGTAAAACATGACTCATGCAAAATATTATTAATGGTGGTGGGCGTGAAAAGTGAATTATTATATTTTTTCCGAAATACAGTTTGAATTTGGGAAGTATCCTGTAAAATTGTCGCCAAGTACAGAGGCAAACGGAATCAATTGGATGGATGGGCTGAGGTTATTATGGCTAGGGAAAAATCCTACTGGTATAAAAGTGTGCAACAGGTACTATTATTATAGTATACACCTTAATAATAAACTGTATTTACTCATTTACTATATGGACCTTAAAATCCGACCTACTTCTGTAATAGTTAATCTTATTAAGTTTTTGCTGTTCGTTTGTCTTTCGGTGACTTGGTTTAATGCTCTCGGTTATTGTTTTATTTTCTCTTTTTTTAGATGTGGCTGCTGTACTTTGACTCATCTTCCTCCGAGATCCGCAGCAAATAAAGCATGGGATCAAAGATGGTTGAGAGGTTGTCCGTGCGGAGGGAACTGGAAGATTCCATCGTATTTGCCCCAACCTAAAGCCGTAGATCCAGATAACTTTTTAAACTTTTGAATGGCTACCTAAACACAACTTGTGTTACACAAGTTGTGTTGCTTTACATGAGCATATTACGTTTGTAAATAACTTTTTAGATGAACTATTTATTATTGTACTGTTATTTTGTTCGATATGATATTTAATTTTTGACAATAATCAACTTGCAAAGGGAAAAATTGATGAATGCATTAATGTTTCTGGTGGTCCTGGAAGGACTATTTTGTACTCTAAAAGTAATTAAATCTGTAATCTGACATTTCAATTAATGAAGTACCGATTTCTTTATTTCTTGTTATTTTTATGAGCTTTCAAATTCTTTAAAATAAAAATGTATTTTAAAAGAGGTTGGATATTCATTGTACTTAATGATTACCTTTGGTTTACAAACAGAATAAATCATTTTCCCCAACTAAATTACACACTGATGAATTACTTATACTCATTCACATCCATATCTTCTACATTAAACATAAAAATGCATTTACTTTACTTAAGTGCATCTTTTTAAGAACATTAATTTTATTTCGTTTTGTTATATTCTTGAGAAAAGTTTGAAGTTTTAATGAGGTCAAACGAAAAAAGCAGCATGCATTATTTGAACTAAAACGTAAGTAAGTAGGATCTGAAAAGTACAAGTTAGAACATTATACAAGTTCCAGTTATTTGTCTTCCAAATCACATTCCTTTTTGCTTGCATTTTATCTTATATGTAATTGGTCCTAAAGTAATGCACTGTCTATTTAGCTATGCAGATTTACTTTTTTTCAATGAGCGTAAAAGTTCAGATATACTCTCTTTACAAAATATGAACATCTTCCGCGATTCTCATTTTATCATATTTATACTTACTCTATGTAAAGTGTCACAACTGAACAGATATACTCTCTTAACAAAATATGAACATCTTCCGCGATTCTCATTTTATCATATTTATACTTACTCTATGTTAAGTGTCACAACTGAACGAGAAACTTTGACTTTTTACGGCTTGTCCCGTCTTTAAAGGTTTTTGCGCTACCTACCCAAGTTTTGCTTGACAAAGTTTTGAATATTCTCGTTCAGAATATAGCCGATCAATAAACACAAAGTCAGAATTGTAAAATTTTGTCTACATAAAGGATTAGTATTATGTTATGCAGTTGTTGTCGCAGTCAGCACTGAAATAGATTTGGTTCTTATGAGTAAAATGGATTAGGTCTACCCTGCCGCTGGATATAGGGTAAGTTGGATTTCACCACGAAGCTTACTTCGTAGGGCAGCCCCATTTTTCAACTTTTGCTCGCCGTCAACCGTGTACTTTCTTTTTTTAGTTTGGAAACCGGAAAAAGACGGTAAGCACATAAGACAAGAACAATGAGGAAGCCTACATATATGAAAGTGTCGATCGAAGTTTTACTGGAATAATGTTTCGCAAAAAGCGGCTTTGAACTGACAAAATTACTAACCAAAGTACAAACTTGCTGCATTTGGCTTACAAATATTTTAAGCTGTTGCATTTTCCCTGCTTATATCCGTCTATTGAAAAACTACTATGGGTGTAAATTTGTAGCCTGAAGTTTTCGATTCATGGAAGCACTTTCAGTGGCGCTGCGACACAAAAAGTAAAATGTGCCTACGCAAAATACATTTGTCTCAAAATGCCCCATTCCTTATTTCCAATCAAGGTCGTTCATCATATAACGAACGCATTACCAATTACACCTCATGTTAGCATGTTGTTGCATTTGTTGTTACACACATTATTTTTTCTTCTGCCGCTGAAAGTGCTAACATGAATCGAAAACCTCAGGCTAAAACTGGCACCTATATTAGTATGTTACGATTTTAATACCCAAATAAATATGGTTATTCAATAGACAGATATAAGCAATTCATCTTGTATTGTTAATCCGGGCCAGTTGACGTTTTGGAAGTTTCATGATTTACGGAGGCACCATCAATCCACAATAAAACATATTCTACTACTAGTCGGGAATCTATACATTTTGGATCTGTGACAAAACTTTAAAATAAACATGCTTGAGGGAACAAAAAATTAGAAGTTTGAAAACAGATCCGACATCGACAATAGAGATGTAGAGTTTTAATATTAAATTTTATTATTTAGTATTAAAACAATATCACACGAAAATATATCGTTGGTGTCGGTGGTGTGCTATCTGTACAAGAATAAAATAAAAGCATTTAACTTAAACAGAATACAAAATGAGAAATAAAATGAAAGTAATTATCAAATTGATTTCAGTGCTGGCCATTGACTGATGCAGAACACGTACATTAAATTTTTAAACATCACAGTTGCGGATAGGTGGTAGAATCGTGTAATTTTTAATCCTGGCTTAAAGTCAGGTTTATGACTATTTTTAGCAGCCGTAAACCCGGATTAGTCAGGATTAAAAGTTACATGATCCGGCCCAGTGTGTCTGCCAGGTAGATTGTATTTAACAATATAAACCTGCTATAATTGCAGCAGTAGAGACGCAGTTTAAAACCTTTGTATTTATACAAGCTGATTGAATTGATAAAGACTTGCTATTTTGGCTTGTAATTTGACCTAGTATCATTATACAAAATTAAGCTAATTTGGATAAAATTTAATGACTAAATTTGTCAAAATTATATCCCAGAGATGCAACTACCATGCATGCACATGTGTGCCAAATTTGAGCCAAATCGGCTGAAGCGTCCAGCCAGGAACGTGAAGACAGACGGACGTACAGATAAACATGTTAAAATCATTACTAGATGAAAAGTTTTTCTTCTGCGTAATAAAAGCCGGTATAAAAGTAGTCCAGTGGCACAAAAACTGTAATCTATCTCTGTTTTGTATGTTCAAAACCATTATCTACCACAATATAAATTCAGTGCAGATTTAGGTATGCAATAATTTGCAAGTCGTGAACACTGGTATGTGAAAACATCGTATCAGCATCAATCTTTCACGAACGAATTTGCAGTTTAAGTGTCAATTTCTCCCCGTTTCCTTATATTAATTCCTTTGTTCAAGGAAGATACACACAAAATGGAAATACTCAAAGTTGCTATTTAGAGCAGAAACACCAAAAAAATCACGTCAAAAATATTCCCTCCTATCTATCAATCGCAGGTACTTAGATAAATTACTATTTTTCACATCATTAATAAAAATAATTATTTTTATCATTATGATCATGTACAAAAAATGAAGCAGACAAAGTGCACCGATTCCTAAACATTCAGCGTATCATTTTTGTCCTTAGAATTTTATTTCCTCTTCCTTCCTACTTTTTTAAAAGCAAAAATGCTCTAAAAACAATAAATGCACATTCATGCTACAATAACTTTTCGTGAACACGCCGATTAACACATTCTTGATGCATTCGCTACAATAGTAGCAAAATAGCAATACAAAAATCGTTTGTATTTACTGATGCATAAAATGTCTACTCTACAATAAGCAGAGGAAATGAACAATGAATGAAGAGACAGCAAAGGATAAACCACCATTACAAAATGAGTAAATGTTCCGTTGACTTGTGTCAAATATAAACGTTTGAAGAAAGCGATAATTTTAAGAAGCAATTAGCAAAAACCGTATGCCACAAACAACTTCAAAGACTACAAATTGTTTTGATAAATAATAGACTACTACGCGCATGACTAGGTAAATGCAACAAGGTAACTATAAACAGTTTTAACTGAATAGTCGCTGCTTGTTGAACTGATGAAGCGAGAATTACCAAGAATCGTCAGAGCATTTATCCTTGTACATATTATGAACGGTGATAAAATACGTAAAAAATCATTTTAGTATGTTTTGTGTGTTTCCTGTTTCTTGCATTGTAATATCTGCACCTCTAGTAAAGTTTTGCACCCTTATTTATTTACCAAACATAATTGTCCTAAATATTGTCTTTTATTCGGTCATCTTGAAGCCTTTTATGGTTCACCTTTGTACGAAACGGTATTGCCGGACCTATATAAACTTGAATCAAGTCTGACTAGCCATGATTCAAATATATACGCCACATGGAATTTGGAATTCATTTTTTGGACAAAGCACGAACTGCTTTTGTTGTTTTGAAGAGCTTCCCTAAAGTGCATTGTCAATCAGTTATCGGTTCCAGAAATCATTGAAAATCCATTATCATTATCAGAGACATTATCATTGTTGATGGTTTAATGACAACGTTTATGTATGGATTGTAGGTAGACATTATTTCTTAATGATGATCTATAACGAAATGAGTGTACCTTAGATATGTAAGTTCCGTAGCGTCGTCGATACTGTACTGTTTTATGGTTGTATTGTATTACTGTGTGTATTGTTTGAAATGGTTTTGTTTGGGTATCCAAAGTCGAATTTTTAGTTATATACGAGGACAGGAAACGCTCCATAATTATAAACAGTTTTTAGAAGTGTTTATGGCATAAAACTGACCAAACGTATTTAGAACGGGGTGGATGGAGTCGACAGTTTGAGATACTGAAATAACAGCAAAACAAACAAAGTATTAGTGTTATTCCTTTTGTAAGCACGTCTTCTACTTCTAGAATACTCTCCACTTAACAAAGAGTTGAAATTGCATACATATTTTATGTTACTTCATAATACTCAAGGCCACAATGATACGATGATGCTACGTTTTGCCTTTGTTTCATAGAATCTTAATGGTTTCACGTACGAAAATTTATGTTCACATTTTACAGTGTTTCTTGATTTTAAAATAGATACATATACTACTATACAGTGCTTTGAGCACTATGCCTCAAATATCGTGACAAAATGACAAACAGCAAAATGGCAAAAACTAATAAACGATGTGAAATGGCAGTAAATTGCAGTTAAGTGGAAATAACCATAAAGTAAATAACGTATTGTACACCACTGAACGATTTTAATAAACCTATAGATGAAAAAGCCTAAACAATAGATGAAAACAGCCATTGCCAGTCTGGGCTCCATTTCATAAAATTTACAAGTTGACAATTTTGTAAAATATCATATTTAAAGATACAGGTTGCAAACAAATATTTGTCAAATTGTAACGGATTTTACTCATTTTAGTAAACGTGAGTAACTTATCAGCTCCTGCCAAACAGAACTCTAGTCATTAGACAAGACGTCAATTTTGAAAAATACGTGAGTATGAATTCTCGTTGCTTTGTACATGTTTCAAAACTTTTTAAAATTCCAAATGTAAATAGCACATTTGTTTATTTTATGATAGCACTTTCCCAGTCTACATCGAACTTTCACACAAAGCTAATTTTATGTTTATGCACCCTAACGCGAACGTCTGTCAGTCCATGAGTACGAGCTTTTTCCAAAAGATAATATGCTATGCTACGGAAGCGGTTTCTCTTCTTCTTCAGGTTACGGTATGGTGAAAGTGAAGTTGATGAAAACACCAAGAAAATTGAAGAAGACGTGGACGAAGAAAAGTTCAAAGAGAAAATAATGAATGAAAAATGGGATGGTTCTAGCTCATGTCGTTCGTTCCGCAACAAAAATGTACTTACAACTTAGGTGTTTCCATCATGCATTTTATATGCCAACGCAAATTGTACAATGTGTTTTATATTTTGCTAGATCGTTTACGTCTAGAGTGTAGACGTCGTAGTAGTGGCATTACATCCTGCCAACTTTACTTTCTTAGTTACATCTTAAATGATCTCACACAATGAATTATATACATCATCTTACGTTTATACAAGTCGTCCAGATTTTCAATAGCCATTTGTGATAAACAAATTGTTTAAAATTACGCAAGTTAATTCACTCGCCTTTGTCCAAACTGAAGGAATTTGACAATATAGGACAAATTCTGTTAATGGAACGTCTTCGTTTGTTTCTTAGAACATAACTATTTATACATTTTTTGGCTTAGGGAAAGTACATGCCTATAGTTTCTCTGTTGATTAAAGTTAGGGCATATCTTATCACTACAACAGTGTATGCTACTGTACAAATAATTTATTGTCACTAAACTTGACTATAGAATCTCGAAAAAGTGTACTTTTGTCATAATAGGTATCTACCACACATCCACCTACACGTCTTTTTATGTGTATATTCATAAGAAATGTTATGCTGCCCTGTTGTATTTACATTTTAATGCTTAACATCATGCAAATCGAAAGTACAGGAAAATAATGAAAAATAAAATGGAAAATAAAGACTTGGTAGTATTTCTACCGAAAATGTATATATTAATAGTCTAATATGAAATATATTGTAATTTCATTTTAAGTATTGTATTGCTGTATAGCGTCACCTGTGTCTTTTATTTTTTTTTATACTTATGAATTAGATTATGTATAGTGGAAGTTGAGAAAATGGAAAGAAAATAAACCAGCCTTCTGTCATCTTATCTCCAGTGTATAGAACACTTGTGCCACCGACCCACGTAATACAATGTTACCTTTTCGATGTACATCGACGAAGTGCTGATTATATTTAGCGTCTTTACTTTCCCTCCTGACTTATGTAAAGTATATCTATGCAATTTTACTATCATCGGTATAAATATGTAAGCTTCGACGCTCTTTAGCTCAGCATACTTACAAGTACAAGCCAAAATTGAATTGCAGTCTTAAAGTAAAAGTGTAATAACTTTTAAGTTGTAAACGTAACATACATGCTTACACACATACTGAGCCTCTTATCGTCAAAAATTTCTCGATGAAACTTTTTAAATTCATGACATGATATTGTGCGATGGCTTTTGTGTTTATTTTCTGAAACGTTGAAGACAATCATTTTCCGAAACTACCAACTATTTAAACTTTGCACTGGGAGCTGTTGTGTTACTAGTTTGTTTCTACAACTAATTACGGGTTACGGACTCACTGACTCACATATATGACGCACAGTGCCTTTAAAAAGTTCCTTTTTATTCAGACAAGCTTCTGATTAGCAACGTACCGGATTAGGATAGGGAGTTTGCTGTATGGCAATAGTGTCGGCAACATTTAAGAAATGTTATGAAGGTACTGCCCCCGTCTGTCTGTCTTTAAATTTTATGTGGTGACAAAAATCTGAGTAAAAACACTCATGCACCCAGGCGGTCCTTGGACCTTGGCAGTCCTTGCCCACAGCCAGTCCTTGTCCCTGTCGAAATTTTGTCCCATCTTAGACACCTATGTAAACTATATAAGATTTTTCAATTCTGACAAATACATCTTCTACTTTATCTTTTATTTTTTTTTGAAAACAACCCCCTCGGCTAGATCTACAAGGATCAAGGATCCCCGGCACTCTTCTTTTATAATTAAAGTTAATCATGATCCAAACTTAACGACTTTTCCTCAGTCTAATCATGACATCTAGTGCACTAGAATAAATGATACAACAGTGGTTCAATGTCCAATATGATTACCTCACTGTCGGTATATTTTAATGAATCCTTATAGACAATACACACCGATTCATAGATGCCTCCGTAAACGTGCATACTTATAAATGTAATTGCGTTTTTCGTTAACAAAAGTCAAAGTACGACAACACACGACAAGCAACAAAATAAAGTCTGGACTTTGGAACTCCCACGTGTGTCGACGTGTGTCGTTTACGAGACGTGATATATAAAGGCATAATTACAGTTTGTATAGAAGTTCTTTTGATTAGGAGATGAGCAAACATTATTTGTACTTTCACTACTTATGTACATAATGTGCATTCATGTGTACGCTGTGTCAAATTAGCCCACCATTTCGTCCCTACAACAGCAATAGAGCGTTAGCGATGACTCTTTCGACTCTTCATGTTTGTTGATTTTTCCGAATTGCCTCCTAATTGTATCTTATCAGAACCATGACTTGACCAAACACGTTGTTGGAATGACATATACTGAATTCTCATCAAATGTATTACCTCCTTTCCTATGACTTGTATATATAAACAAACAAAAAGCGTGCACTCCCTTCTTCTCGAGAAAAGAAGATGGTTACTTATTGACATTTTCATCTATCTTTTACGTGATGACCGACCCTGCAAGATACTTGTCACCTTTTCCAAAAAAGAAAGAGAATTAAGAAACAGATAATATGTGTGGTTTAGTGGCTACTGATGCCCAAGGAAAAGAGCTTTCAGTAACTCCTGCAACATGCACGCAACAAAACCTTTGTTTCCTTCAATCCGCATGTAGGACAGACTCAAGTAGTCTCTTCCTATATAACCCAAAAGTGTACAGCTTTATAGGCATCATGTACCCAAAACACTA